>JAZBGX010002963.1:0-10972 GCA_037414775.1 Zonitis immaculata | reverse complement strand
TTGCGGCTGTTCAATCCTGCAGTTGTGGCTGTACCTATCTGTACATAATTATTTATTAGTTGTTCGTTATTAATTGATTATAATAAACGATTCCTTAAAGTTATTAGTGTTTTTTTGTTGTCTCGTCTCTTTAGACGAGTGGCGTCCAACCACTGTCCTGATAACTCTTCCCGAACTATGGCTAGTATAAAAAAATTGTTCTTTGTTCGTTCTAAATCTCAAATTTTAAAACATTGCCCCAAACTAAATTGTCTAAATTTTAGGTATCAACAAACAACAGAAGGTGCCCATCAATGTCTTCAATGTTGGAAAATTTTCAAAGCCCGTCGATATTTGCGACGACATTTAATATTCGTCCATACCGACAATCGTCCATATCAATGTAAATTGTGTCCGAAATCATTCAAACAATTGGATACGCTGAAGGTTCATGAACGTCGCCATGATAAAACATTGAAATTCGAATGTGATATTTGTCATAGTAAAGTCGGTTCGGAATATTATTTGAAAATCCATAAACAACGACATTCGGGTACGATGAATTATAAATGTGAAATTTGCGGCAAAGGATTCTTATTGAATGCTGAATATATCCAACATATGAAGAGTAAACATGAAAATACGTATTGTTGTGATGTTTGCGGTAGGTCATTGAACAATAAAAGGGATTTGAAGTGGCACAAGAAACGACACGAAGAAAATTATAACGAGAATCGTAATTTTATCTGTGAATATTGTTCGAAAACATTCCTACGCGATACGTATTTGAGGAAACATATAGCAAAGATGCATAATGATAATCGACGGAAATTCATCTGTGATTTGTGTGGCAAAGAATTGACAAGTTTGGAAAGTCTTCGGAATCATTGTAAAATCCATGCCGGTATCAAGTCGCATGAATGTGATCGATGCGGCAAGAAATTTGTAAGAAAAGAGACATTAAGCGAACATGTACGTACACATTCCGGTGTTAAACCGTATGCTTGTAATATTTGTGGTAAAACATTCACACAACGTAGTCCATTAACGTTACATTTACGTAAACATAACGGTGAAAAACCGTATAGTTGTGAACTTTGTGATGAGAAATTTGTTTGTAAACAATATCGCGATCATCATATGAAACGAGTACATAAGAAATTGTAGATCCTGTTAGATCAAAGGAGTTGCTGTATCATAGATTTTGTTATTTCAACTGCCGTCTACGTTAAGATCATTTGTAATTGTTTTCCAATATTTTAGGAAATAAGTAAACTAATAAAAAAATTTCCTACAGATAAGTTTTTTCTTTATTTAAATGTAACATCTAGTCGCACTGTGTGTTATCCGACGCTCGAACTATGCAGCAGCATAGTCCTTCAATCATAAACAGTTGAAGTTTCATTGTCCAGATGTGTATTTTTGTCATTGCTCTGTCACAATTTGTTTAATGGAGCAATGTGCTGTAATGAGATTTTGTCTCTAATTGGGAAAACAGGCTCATTGGGTGTTTTGAGCAAAACAATCGAAAACTAGAATTATACTCATTTCTTTTTTCGATTCTTGCTAGATTATTCATGACAAATTTGTGTGTGTCTCTCTCTCTCTCTCACTCTCGGTCAAATCATGAACGCAGTATGCTACAAAAATGTTGTGAATCGAAAATGTACAACACCGGTTACTCATCTATTTGCACGACTATGCGCCAGCTCATTCCTCTATAGTCGTCACAATGTCCAGCTGAAAAGAGGATTTAGCATTTGTCCTCTTAGCCTCTTACCTGGTTCTTTCAGGTTTTAGTATTCTTCAAAATAATAACAATCTCTATGGAGGAGCAATTTTTTGAAAAGTGGAGGCGATTCAAGCGTATATTCTAAATGTTATTCGAGAAGAAGAGCTCTCCAGGTACTTCCAACAGTTTATATAGAACGAGCACTCTGTAGAATATTGTTTATTAATCCCATCTCTATTGTAATTCAAATTTTAGTCGCTGTTCAAGAGTAAAAGGATTGACTAACTCTTGTGTATTTTCAAGAGATGGGTAATTTGATTTTGTCATCTTGTTAATAAAATTATTTCATAGAGTTATGATTTCTTTCTAATTTTGAATTTCTGAAACTCGATTTCTCTTCGAATCAAATTTGACTAATGATCGTTTAAATTTTAGGTATGAACTAACAACCGATGGTGCCTACCAATGTCTGCAATGTTCGAAAGTTTTCAAGAAACATTCCTATATAAGACGACATTTACTATTTACGCATACCGACAATCGTCCTTATCAATGTAAATTTTGTGGCAAATCATTTAAAAATCGAGATGCATTAAGAGTTCATGAACGACGACATGATGTAACAGTCAAATTCGAATGTGAAGTTTGCGAAAAGAGTTACTCCTCGCAATATTATTTGAATTGTCATAGAAAAAGTCATATGGGCACATCAAAGTGTATTTGTGATATTTGCGGAAGAGGATATCAAACGTACGTGGTATTGAAGAGTCATAAGAGAATTAAACATCGTGGTGGTTATTGTTGTGATATTTGTGGTAAAGCGTTAAGTGATGAACATTCATTCAAAGTACATATGAAAAGACACAAAAAAAGAAGGTTATAGAAGAAGAAAAACAACGTAATTCAAGTGACAGAGCACACGCAACGTACTTTTACGTACGTATTGGGTTGTCTCACTTTATATGAGTGCGAGCCAGATCACCAATATCTCTATTTCGCTCGCATGTACATTAAGAGAGACATCGGACCCAAGACATGCGTAAAAGTACGTTGTGTGTGTCCTGTGCCTTAAATGTGACTTTTGTACGGAAACATATTCGATAGAAATATACTTGACAGATTTTTAAGATCATTGCAAACTCTATGCACTCTGGATTTTGTTTAAAGGAGATTTTTATCTGTAATCTGGTTCCAATATTTTCGGATATTTTCCTGTACCGTTCTTTCTCATTTAAAATAAATTAATAAAAATTGTGAAAAAGTTCAACAGGACACCACATTTCCAGTCGGCGCCTACTGTAATCAATTAGAGCTACTTTATTGTGACTGAAAAAATACTTGTAGAATTTTCTCAAAGAAACGAATCGACAACATTTTTGATATTAATGGAAATCGTTCGGAAAAGTGCTTGTAAACTTTTGATTTTGTTTATTCAGCTCCGCCTAGAAGTCTGGAGGTTTCCATTTTATTCAGAAAGAAATCAAGTTTGTACGTATTCGTATAGGAATCATGATTCCTCCTCCTCCTCCTTATACTCCTCCTCTTTCGCATCTTCCTCCTCCTCATCCCCATCTTCCTTCTCCTCATCATCCTCCTCTTTCTTCTCCTCATCGCCTCTTCCTCCTCCTTCTGCTACTCCTCCTTCTTAGTCTTCTGCACTTCATATGAGTAATTTGATTTTGTCATCTTGTTAATAAAATGTATCTATAAAATTATGATTTCTTTTTTTTCTTTCTATAAATACCAAAAATTCTATTGTTCCTACACCAAAAAAAAAAAAGTCTAATAAACTAACAACTATCGTTTAAATTTTAGGTATGAGCTAACAAACGATGGTGGCTATCAATGTCTTCAATGTTCAAGAATTTTCAAGAAACATTCCTATATAAGACGACATGTATTATTTACGCATAGCGAAAATCGTCCTTATCAATGTAAATATTGTGGGAAGTCATTCAAAGATCCTGGTGGTATTCGAGTTCATGAACGTCGACATGGTACAACATTGAAATTTGTATGTGATATTTGCCATAAAGTTTACTATTCTCGATATTATTTGAATTGTCATAAAAAAAGTCATATGGGCGAATTTACAACTAGTTTTTGTGAAATTTGCGGAAAAGGTTATCGAACGGCTATTATATTAAAGAGTAATGAGACAATGAAACATGATAGTGGCTATTGTTGTGATGTTTGTAATGCATCTTTGAGTGATGAGAATGCATTGGAGATACATATGAAGCAACACGGGAGAAATTTGATGGAGAAACGTACTTCAATATGTGAATTTTGCATTAAAACATATTCGACGGATGCTTAATGATGATGATGTGGTGGTAGGTTGTAAAGATCATGGGTCATGGGAATATGCGACTTGTAGACAGGAAGTTTAAAATTACGTACACATACCGGTTTTATACCGTGTTCTTGTCGTATTTGTGGTTTTACAATGTAAACCTTTGACGTTACATTTACGTAAGCATACCGATGACAAACCGTATTTTTGTACTATTTAGGGAGGGAAATTTATTTGTAAACAATATTGTGATATAATTTTAACGTTGAATTATTTGTTGTTTTGTTCTTCCTGATCTAAATAAATGAATAAATTTTTGTTTCCCCAAAAAAGACATTTTTCTGACATTACAAATTTGTCTTGGACATGTTGTGAAAAAGTGTCATTTCACAACGTTCCCAGCCGAGATGCCTACGTTAATCTCAATATTGGGCATTCTCTTGTTGAGTGCAATTTTTGCACTTGAGCAATTCAACGTGAGCAGTGACAGCTTTATATTAATTTTTTTATTACTTCAATCAAGTCCTCTTTGTGGCTTTTCGACTTATCATCCTCATTGACGATGAGGATTTTGACTTGGCTAGTAAACAACGCAGTTACATCTCACCATTTGTAGTTGATTTGTTTTTGAATTGTTGGAGAAACTAATAAATTGTCTTAATTGAGAAATTATGGCTTTTATTAAATGAAATGAAAAGAATCTTTTGTTGCATTCCATCTGACTCAATATTTTTCCAGGTATCGACAAACAACTGATGGCGGCTATCAATGTCTGGAATGTTCGAAAATCTTCAGTGCACGTAATAAATTGAATCGGCATTTGAAATTTGTCCATACAGAAGATCGTCCATTCCAATGTAAATTGTGTATGTTAACATTGAAAAATCGAGATACATTACGAGTCCATGAACGTCGCCATGTTAAAATAGTGAAATTTGTTTGTGATATTTGTTTGAAGAAATTCAATTCGAAATATACATTGGAAAGTCATAAAAAACGTCATGTGACGATATCGAATTATTATTGTGAAATTTGCGGTGCAGGCTTCTCGATGAAAATGGATTACAAACGACACTTGGATGCTAAACATAAAAAAGTGTTTTCTTGTGATGTTTGTGGTAGATGTTTGTCTGATGGACATTCATTGAAATTGCACAAGAAACGACACGAAGAGAATTATACGGAGAAACGTAATTTCAAATGTGAATTCTGTACGAAATCATTCATGCAAGAATTACATTTGAGAATCCATATTCGACGGATGCACAACGATAATCGAAAGAAATATATTTGCGAGCTGTGTGGTAAAGAGATGCTGAGTTTGGACGGTTTCAAAAATCATTGTAAACTACATGCCGGTATTAAATCGTATGAATGCGAGACATGCGGGAAGAAATTCATAAAACAAAGTTCATTAACAATACATTTACGTACACATACTGGTGCGAAACCGCATAGTTGTCATGTTTGCGGTAAGAAATTCACACAACGTAGCCCGTTAGTGATACATTTACGTAAACATACCGGGGAAAAACCGTACAGTTGCGATATTTGTCCAGAAAAGTTTGTTAGTAAGCACGATAAAGATATTCATTTGAAGAAGAAACACCAAATTTTGTAGATCATTTGGAATATATCGGAATAATAAATCGAATTTTTGTTTTTCTTTGTCTTATTTTAAAATTTTAAATATCAAGTAGAGTAGTGAGTACGAATATGACTTTATTTCCTTTGGGGGAAAAAAATCCAAAATTAGTCACCTCAATGTTGCTGTAAGTCTATTTGGTGGGCTATTTGAAGTTGAGGAACTTTTGTCATTGCTCCACAATTTTTGGGAAGGAGCAAAGTGCTGCAATCAAATTTTCCTCAAAATTGGAGAACAATTGTTCAGAAATCTCATAAACAGATGATATTTTAAGTCGAAATAAGGTATGCAACCGTTCAAAGATGGTCGAGAAAGTCAAGTCAAGTCAAAACGATACTCATTACTTTTTTCGATTCTCGGGGAATTTGAGCGCTTTTGGCTCGAACAGAGTAGAGATGAATCGTTGGTAGTTCTATTCCGGTGTGATTTCTAATGTAATTTGGATTAAAGACAATAATAAATTTTGTTATTAAAAAAATTATGGCTTTTATTTATTAAAAAAAAAAAACCTTACCTCTATCGAATTTCGTATAAAATAAATTGACTAACTATAATCTAATTTCCAGGTATTATCAAAAAACAGCCGATGGTGGCTATCAATGTCTTCAATGTTTGCGAGTTTTCAAAAAACGCAATAAATTGAATCGACATGCCAAATATGTCCATACCGACAATCGCCCGTATCAATGTAAATTGTGTCCGAAATCATTTAAACAAATGGGTGGACTCAAAGCACATGAACTGAGACATGATAAAACATTGAAATTCGAATGTGATATTTGTCATAGTAAAGTCGGTTCGGAGCATTATTTGAAAATCCATAAACAACGCCATTTAGGGAAGATGAATTACAAATGTGGCATTTGCGGTAAGGAATTTATGAGTAAACACGAATGTAACAAACATATCAAGGGTAAACACGAAAATATGTATGGTTGTGATATTTGTGGTAGATCTCTAAATAGTAAAGAAACATTAAAGTTACATAAGAAACGACATGAAGAGAATTATATGGAGAATCGTAATTTTGTATGTGAATTTTGTTCGAAAACATTCATCGAACAAATGTATTTGAAGAAACATATAAAACGGATGCACAACGATAATCGACAGACATATATTTGCGATTTGTGCGGTAAAGAAATATTGAGTTTGGGAGGTTTCAAAGATCATTGTAAACTTCATGCCGGTGTTAAATCGTATGAATGTGAGACTTGTGGCAAGAAATTCCTAAAAAGTGCCACATTATCGGTACATTTACGTACACATACCGGTGTTAAACCGTACAAATGTCACATTTGCAATAAATCGTTTACACAAAGGACTACGTTAACAATACATTTACGTAAACATACCGGTGACAAACCGTACGATTGTTATATTTGTGAAGAGAAATTCGTTTGTAAACAGTACCGCGATAATCACATGAAACAAGTACATAAGAAATTATAAATTATATAAGAGATTCCACAAAATCCTCCATTCCACATCTCCTATCCAGCATTTTTATAGTTTTAACATTTAGCTCAATTGTATTTTGATTCCAATATTCTAGGATATTTTTTTGTATTGTTCTCTCTAATCTAAATAAATAAAAATTGTTGAGTAAGCACCGACGAGGTTATTATTTGAAGAAGGAACATCCTGATGTTACTTTAGAACTTTAAAATATTCACATCTCATCTCTGATACCACTCGACTCGATCATCATTCAAGAGTTCTTACAAATAACTCTTCAAAAATGCAAAAAGAAGACAAGTTTGAGTAACAGAAGAGATGGGATTTTGTAGGTTCTATACAAAACGTCCTGTAAGTATAGAAGGCCAGATTGAAGGATTGGCAGAAAATGAAATCTGAGACGAAACGATATCTAGTATTCTTGCATAATAGAACTCCCTAGTGACCTACTCAGATCTTAATGCCACTGAAATATGTGATTCCGATTACTTTGTTTCCTTCTTCTGAAACCTCAAATTCCCCTAAGGTGGTTAACTTTCATTTCCTAAACATATATTCGTATGTCTCAGAATTCGATATGGAATCACATATTTCAGTGGCATCAATTTCGGTGAGGAGCATCAAGGAGCCGTTTCCTTGCCAGTCATCGAAAGACGAATTTTACAGGACAATATCTGTATTACGGTCTTTTAGACAAAATGTGCGCCTCAAAATTGTTAAAGGAACAAATAAAGTTTCTATCTTGCTCTTCATCCTGACTGTTGTCATGTTTAATCCTGCACTTCTGGCAATATGGTGACCGGGATGGACCGATTCCCGTTTTTCGTTTTACTATTGATTGATTGAATAATGATAATAATAAATAATTCCGTTGAGATATCAGTTGTGTCGTTTTATTTGTCGTCTCGTTGTACGAGTACCGCCCGAAATGTGTCCTGAGCTCTTTTCCCCGATTCATACCAATTTGGTCATAAACTAGTCCGTTTTTTTATTTCTCCTTTCTTATTCCCAAACTTGAAACATCACAAAAACTAAATTGTCTAAATTTTAGGTATCAACTAACAACCGACGGTGCCTATCAATGTCTTCAATGTTCGAAACTATTCAAATCACGTCGAACTTTAAGACGACATTTATTATTCGTCCACACCGACAATCGGCCATATCAATGTAAATTGTGTCCGAAATCGTTTAAACAAACGAAGACATTAAAAGTTCATGAACGGCAGCATGGTGAACGATCGCAATTTGAATGCGATATTTGTCATATTAAAGTCGGCTCCGAACATTATTTGAACATCCATAAACAACGTCATTCAGGAACAATAAATCATACTTGTGAGATGTGTGGTAAAGGATTTGTAACAATTGGTAAATGTAACGAACATATCAGAGGTGTACATAGAAAAGCGTATTGTTGTGATGTTTGCGGTAAATCGTTGTACGATAAAAATTCATTGAAATTGCACATGAAACGACACGAAGACAATTACAAAACAGAACGTAACTTTATTTGTGAATATTGTTCGAAAACGTACATGCAAGAGTCCCATTTGAAAATGCATATTCGACGGATGCATGATGGTAAACGACAGACGTACGTATGTGAGTCGTGTGGTCAAGAGATGATGAGTTTGAGTACGTTTAAAGATCATTGTAAACTACATGCCGGTATCAAATCGTATGAATGTGAGACTTGTGGTAAGAAATTCTTGAGGAATTTTACGTTAATGGTACATTCACGTACACATACCGGTGTCAAACCGTATACGTGTCATGTTTGCAATAAAACATTCACACAAAGAAGTACGTTAACAATACATTTACGTAAACATACCGGTGAAAAACCGTACGATTGTAGTATTTGTGGAGATAAATTTGTTTGTAAGAAACGTCGTGATAATCATATGAAACACGTACATAAGATCTTATAAATTCATCTGTAATTTGAATGCAATATTTTATTGATCGAAATAAATTTATAAGAAAATCCTCCAGTAATTTAAATTTAAGTGACTGGAAACATTTAGTCTACTCAGTATACTGAAAACCCATCTCTAATTCGATTTAACTTGATCCAACCTTCAAGAGTTATTACAAATGACTCATTAAAAGTGAAGGATTAAGTCAAGTTTGAGTAACGAAAGATCTACAATACGTCCTGTGAGCAGACTGCCGGAGAATCAGGTGTTATCTACTAACAATCGTCATTTGTGCTGTGCGACAGAAACATAAAATGTGCGAAAACAAGAGACAACAACAACTTATTGTAGTTGTTTCTTTTTTTCCGCACAATTGTCCGCCTAGATCGTAACGCTCCTTGTGGCAATTTTAGTAACTAAATTCTTACAACATCAGAAATACTCCCACTACTCCCAGTGTCAAGACCACGGTCTCATAGACAGGTCTTGACACTAGTAGTAGTGGGGTGAACTCTTACGTTGTAAGAATTTAGCTACTATAATTGCCACATGGAGCGTCTTAGTAGAGGAGGCCAACTGTGCGAGAAAGAGACAACAGCAATAACTTGTTGTTGTTGTCTCTCTCCTGCACAGTTGGCCTCCTCTACTAAGACGCTCCTTGTGGCAATTCTAGTAACTAAATTCTTACAACGCAAGAGTTTACTCACCTCTACCAATGATAGTAAGATAGAAGTGTTGAGACCTGTCTATAAGACCGTGTGTCCACCATTCTCGAAGCAAACTACCTAACCGTGCAGTAGCGAAACAAAGCGCAAGCGCCGCTATCTAAGTAGCATTGATTGTAGTGATGAGCGTTGGAGAGTAATAAACGATTTCGTTAAAATATTAGGTTTGTTGTTTGTTTTTTTTCGTCTCGTTGGACGATGTGCGCCCGACAACCGTCCTGATCACTCTTCCCGACATTAAACTAATACGACCTCTATACTCTCTGGCCAGTACAGATTCATGCAAATTAGTGTACAAAAACTTTCCTTCTTTATTATTTCCACAACTAAATCGTCTAAATTTTAGGTATCAACAAACAACAGAAGGTGCCCATCAATGTCTTCAATGTTGGAAAATTTTCAAAGCCCGTCGATATTTGCGACGACATTTAATATTCGTCCATACCGACAATCGTCCTTATCAATGTAAATTGTGTCCGAAATCATTCAAACAATTGGATACGTTGAAGGTTCATGAACGTCGTCATGATAAAACATTGAAATTCGAATGCGATATTTGTCATAGTAAAGTCGGTTCGGAACATTATTTGAGGATGCACAAACAACGACATTCGGGAACATTGAATTATAATTGTGAAATTTGCGGTAGAGCATTCCTGAGCAATGCCGAATGTAACGAACATATCAGAAGTAAACATGAAAATACGTATTGTTGTGATGTTTGTGGTAAATGTTTGAATAGTAAATGTAGTTTGCAGCTACATAAGAAACGACATGAAGAGAATTACGCCGAAAATCGTAATTTTGTATGTGAATTTTGTTCGAAAACATTTATGCAAGAGTTACATTTGAGAATTCATGTCCGGCGGATGCACAACGATAATCGAAAGAAATATATTTGTGATCTGTGTGGTAAAGAAATTATGAGTTTGGCAGGTTTCAAAGATCATTGTAAACTGCATGCCGGTGTTAAATCGTATGAATGTGAGACTTGTGGCAAGAAATTCCTGAAAAGTTCCACATTATCGGTACATTTACGTACACATACCGGTGTTAAACCGTACACGTGTCATATTTGCAATAAAACATTCACACAAAGGAGTACGTTAACAATACATTTACGCAAACATACCGGTGACAAACCGTATGATTGCGATATTTGTGAAGAGAAGTTTGTTTGTAAACAGTATCGTGATAATCATATGAAACAAGTAC
>JAZBGX010002961.1:0-10976 GCA_037414775.1 Zonitis immaculata | reverse complement strand
CAACGATAGGTCATTGGAATTGTCTGTACATTTGAAGTCCAAAGACGGATTTTTTGAGGTGAATTGAATACTTGCTGCTAATAAAAAAAAACGAATGCTTTGCTGATTTCAGGTTATAGAAGACAGTGCCGTTGTGGTAACTGGTCAAGCTTTCACAACGCTAGTAGGTGACGACCAGCAAATAGATCTTCCAACACCACATATAAACAACAGTGGTACTGACCACAATGTAACTGCTGATGACATTTATAAAGAGTTAAGTCTTCGGGGCTACCATTATACGTAATTTAACATTATTTGTGATGCGTTAATTTTGCATTGAGGAGTTTCGATTTACAGAGGTTTGTTTCGTGGTATCATTGAATGTTTCGCTGATGCTTCAATGGGCCAAATCCGTTGGAATGATAATTGGGTGACATTCATCGATAATATGTTACAAATGCATATTTTGCAAATGGACACTCGTGATCTACACGTGCCAACCGTTATAAAATACCTATCAATTGATGCACCTACCCATTTGGCTCAACTACATCAACAAGGTGGCAATATGCCGGTTTATGTACAGAAAGACACCGGAATGATTCAGTGTGTAACTGATGAGTTAGCGACGTTCTATTTTTGGTAAATTCAAGAGTTTTTCAGATCAGGAGCAATAGAAGTTCGCGGCCTCAAATTGAGCAAAATCCTCAGAAAACGACCATGGGAACTACCAGTCTTGGAAAAATATCAATTTGTACCATTCGAGGCATGTTTGAACGTATCTGATGCGGTCCGAGTCAATGTTCAGTTGGCTTTGGAAAACACACCATTGATCAATGTGAAAGTCGTCGAGTTGATTGATGAATCGACCACATCCGATTCGGAACCTTTGGCACCAATCATTGCCAATGCATTGTTTGATTTACCTTTGATTCAAGGTGATGTTGCCATTTATTCCAAGACGCAATTGGACTTGACCAACATTCGAGTGGAGGATAGAAGTTTAAAATTGGAGAATGACTGTTTCCTAGTTGTCGGCACCAATTTATTGGCAAGACCTGCTGTTAGTTTCTTTATTTCTGCTTCTGTTTTGATCAGTCACTGATTATGACAAATTTTAGATTTATGATCAGGCAATGGGTGCTTTGCTCGACGACGGTTATTTACTGTCACGTGAAGGAGTGGATTTTGAACCAGGACACCTCCCAGTTCATATCCTTACCGTTTATACCATCGAATCAGAGAAATTAGTGTTATGTCGCAAAACTCTGAACGATCATCGCAAGCCAACAACAACGTTGAATGTTAACGATATGGAAACATTCGAATGGTTGCCGAAATTGAAAAAATTATCAACAACCAATGAGAATGTCGTAATTTATTCCCAAAATGACCCAAACAATGGTATTTTGGGCTTCATTAACTGTCTGCGTAAAGAACCCGGTATGAGTAATACACGTGCTGTTTTCATCCGAGACCAAAAGATGCCCCAGTTTGACCCTAATGATCGATTCTATCGACAGCAACTCGAGAAATGTTTGGCCATCAATGTTTATCAAGATGGTAAATGGGGCTCGTATCGCCATTTGATCATCGATGCCGTCGATGAGTTTGAATGCGAACATTGTGTTGCTAATACTCTGACGCAGGGTGATTTGTCGAGTTTCCGATGGATACAGGGACCGTTGAAATTCGACTCAGTCGTGCAGAATGATCAGGAAATGATTCATGTAAGTTGGAAATATTTCGAGTCAAATGTCACTTTACAGTTGTCTTCAACTGCTCCAGGTCTACTGTGCTTCAGTCAATTTTAAGGATGTAATGATTGCATCGGGCCGAATTGATTCTGAAGGTGGGAAGAGATACCGCAGGGAATTCTCACAAGGCCTGGAATTCGTTGGGAGGAATGCAACGTGAGTTGATAATTTATATTCAATTCAGGTGTACATTCTTCTACTTATCATTAGTGGTCAACGTGTTATGGGTATAATTGATCAAGGTGCCATATCAAATTTGGTACTTGCCGATAAGCACATGCTTTGGACGGTGCCCGAACATTGGACAATGGAAGACGCAGCCACTGTTCCTGCCGTTTATGCTACTGTCATTTTTGCACTTTTCATGGTAAACACTGCAAGTAGGTTGTTTTTTTTTCAATCGCCAATAATTGAACATTCGTAGAGGTCACAATTGAGACGTGGTGATAGCATTCTTATTCATTCTGGTGCTGGTGGGATCGGTCAGGCGGCTATCACCTTGTGTTTGCATTACGGTTGTGAGGTCTTCACGACATGTGGCTCTGAGGAGAAGCGTGAATTTCTACGGCAACGTTTCCCTCGATTGACCGGTGATTCATTTCCCACTTTCTATCATGAATATCCTATTGAACATTTGATTTGTCTTGCTAGATGATCATATCGGTAGTTCGCATGATACAAGTTTCGAACAAATGATTTATCGTCAGACGAATGGTCGTGGTGTGGATTTGGTTCTAAATTCATTAGTTGAAGAAAAATTATTAGCATCTGTACGTTGTTTGGCTCCAAATGGGCGATTCCTCGAAATTGGGAAATTCGATTTTCAAAAAGATAATCCTCTAAGTTTACTTTTTATGGAGAAAGGAGTCACGTTCAATGGAGTGATGCTCGATCACTTCATGTCAGCAACTGCCGATGTAAAAATGAAACTGAATCGAATGATGAACGAAGGTATTGCGAATGGTTCGATTCAACCTTTGACAAGAACTGTTTTTGGCAAAGGCGATATTGAGAAGGCATTCCGATTTATAACATCCGGTAAGCATATCGGGAAAGTTCTCATCAAAATACGTCAGGAAGAGAGTAGCAAGCTTTCAGTACCGACATTGATGAAACTGAAAGGAATTCCAAGGTATGAATCTGAATGCTACAGTTCATAGATCATTTGTTTAATTATTCTCCTAGATATCGATGTGATGCTGACAAGTCAGTTGTAATTTTGGGAGGTCTTGGCGGTATTGGACTGGAATTGGCCGATTGGTTGGTATTACGCGGATGTCGAAAATTAGTCCTTACATCACGAACTGGCATCAAGAACGGGTACCAAGCGTCGCGTGTCAGGTAACTAAGCGATTTGAATGCGTACCTTGGCTATCGTTGTTCATTCCACAGACTTTGGCGTTCTTATGGTGTATCAGTTTCGATTTCAACTATCGATGCATCAACAAGAACCGGTTGTGAGAAATTGTTGGAGGAAGCCACCAATCTAGGACCGATCCAATCAATCTTCAATTTAGCCGTCGTATTACACGATGCTATTTTGGAAAATCAAACTCAAGAGTCTTTCCGTATGCTATTCGCTCCGAAAGCATACGCTACTCAGTATCTCGACGAAATAACCCGTCAACAATACCCACACATACGAGATTTCGTCGTATTTTCTTCGATAAGCTGTGGTCGTGGTAATAGTGGTCAAACTAATTATTCAATGGCCAATAGTGTAATGGAACGTATATGTGAACAACGTAGGAATGATGGTTTAGCTGGATTGGCCTTGCAATGGGGTGTGATCGGTGATGTTGGTCTTTCAGTTAATCCAAAGAACAGCAAAGTTTTTGGGATTGCTGGCACTTTGTCACAACCCATTTCGAATTGTTTGGAAGTTTTAGACGTTTTTCTAAATCAACATTGTCCAGTTGTATCGAGTTATATGGTTGCGAGTAAAAAGACGAATTCACTTGATTCAACTCTTGTTGAGATTATTGCTCGAATCATGGGTATTGGAGATCTGAAAAAAATTAGTCTAAATTCGACTTTAGCTGAATTAGGCATGGATTCCATGACTAAAGTTGAAGTTTACCAAACCTTAGAACGAGATTATCAAATCAGATTGAGTCCTGAAGAGATCCGCGGTATGACTTTCAACAAATTATTGGAATTACAAAAAAATACTACAGCGAATTGTGATGGGAAATTACCAACAATCCACCAAACACCTTCACAAGACTTTGTGAGTATGATTCCACCGATGATGGAGTTGCTTGAATCAGAAGTGGACTCAGTACCACTGGATTCTAAGGCACATGCTGATTGGAACGACTTGGAAACAATAATTCTATTTCCTGGTGTCGAGGGTGCTGCGATAACTCTATCACCATTAAGTCGCAATCTTCAAAATCCCGTTATGTGCATTCAGTATCTCATGGCAAAGGAGCAATTGTCAATTGCTGAAATGGCAAACGAGATACTTCCGGTAATTTAATTCTAATTTCCAAATCCTCATGCAAAATTATTATTATTGTTGTCTTGCTTCTTCGGTTGTTAGAGTGTCTTAAAAATGGTGGACAAATCGAGAGCATTCCATTTTGTTGCTCATTCTTTTGGTGTCGTTATCGCTTTGGAGACAATCAAGGTTTTAGAACGTGAAGGTTATTCTGGTCATTTGATTTGTATTGATGGAGGTCCGAGATTCTATCCGAAAGATTTCACTGTCGTTGAAAATTATTTCCAGACGAATTTCTTGGGTTATTTGATGACAAAATATAAGAATCAAGAAGCTATCATAGCTCATCAGGTAATTCTTCAAACTTCTATCGAACGGCATAACCTATTGTTACGTTGTTGTTGTTGTTGCAGGAAGCTTTAATGAAATGCAATTCATTGAATGAACAACTTGGAATCGTCAGAGATATCCTACCATCTAGTTTGTTGAAAATTGTCTCAACATTACATGAGAGAGTTGTACTCCTGAGCAATTACAAAGCTGACTACCAATTAAATAAAACAACTATCAAATTATTTAAACCCAAAGAGGCAGTTTTCGATACGGAATCAATACCAGAAGATTATTGTTTATCGAATTTGACAAAAAATCGAATTTGTATCAAGATTTTCGATGGTAATCATAGAACCATTTTGGAAAACTCAGACGTAGCTGCAACTATCAATCGATGGATTGATGGAAATTGAAGAGACTTTGTCCATTATTTATAGTTTGTAATAGAATGTTTGTTTGAAATGGAATTAAAAATTTCGGCTATTGTTTTTACTCCCATTTATTCCCATTAGCTCATATCTTGCTCCATTACCATCGTTCCATTTCTCTCATATCAATGGATTTAATGTGAAATGTGACTATTTGTAGTTTTGACTCAAGTCACACATGTCATTTAAAACTAATCATAGCCGGTCCTGTACAATTTCAATGTATAAAGTGTGGTGGGGAAGGCGGCGTTTCTAATGAAATGTGTAATCCTTGCTCTGTTCAAAAACTATTATTAGGCGAATCGGGCGAAGCTAAATATATTCCCAGTTATTATTCCAACAAGAATGGGAATCGACAAGCAACCTAAAGCTGTATTGATGATTAATAGAATTTTTCGTACATCTAATGGTTGGTTCGAAGAAAACTAAAAATATTGAGATTACTCATAATGTGCAAAGTTCAATATAAAAACTTGTTTAGCAAATGAATTGTTTTATTCAAATCACAAAATGCCTTGATAATAAGAATAAGAAACAGAAAAGAGAAGAAGAGCTGCTGTTCTGTCTCTCTGTTTTTTTTTTGTTCTGTCTCTTGATTAATTCTTTAGGAGATCAAACTTTTGGGAGCCATTGCTCTAATCTAGAAATTAATGTTCGGAATTTTCTTGGAACGCGAATATCGAATGATTGGAATGTGAATGGAGGCAGAATTATTTCTTGAACTTTCATAAACATAGTCCGATTGAAACGTGATGGTGTATCGACGACTAATAGCGACGTGTAAGGTATGGGGTGAGCTTTAGTTGCAAGCGAAGCTTATTTGTATTGTTGCGCGATTGTGACTGTTGCAATTGCTCACGATGAGCATCCTCTACGTTTCTTGTACTCAGGAGCAGGTCAATGACAGGTTGAATCGATCAATCAATTCTCTAATTACTTTATGTGGTCGCTATATTCTCTCCTGTCAAATAAATGGGTGGGTTCTGTTGAATTTCTTGGAAAAGATCAAAGTCTTGGATGACTTGATGCAATTTCTTTCTGGTGGTTGCATCAATGTGATTATGACTGGCAGATGGTAGGAGTCTGTAATTCTTGTTGGAAAAATCTAGTGACGTGACATTTGCAGTACATATACCCAGATTGTTTGTTTACAGTTTCAATCATCTACCATCGTGGTTGTTTTGTTATTTTTGCAAAATTACATGAACCAATCAATCGATTTTGGGCACAGGAATAGGAAACTCGTTGGCATGAAGATTACCATGAGTAACTGAGGCGGACGGGCCAATTTATTGACTCTTGCATTGCGTTTCTGCAAGCAAACGTGAAGAGTGCCTCATCGACGACAATTGGTTGTGCGTTGTTTCTATGTAAATATGGAATAATCTCGATTAATTTGTATTGTAAATTGACTGGGTTATGAATAGACTTGACGTGAAAAAAATGCATACCAACAACAATATGCAAGACGAAGAGAGAACAATGTCGGCAAAATTACAGTCTATCTCTCTTCTTCTCACAGTTTATTTGAGTCAATTGTGGACTGCATCAACTTTCCTATTCCATTATGCTATTCCCATTGTATTCAAATTTGATGTACAAATATAAATTGCATGTTAATGCAAGTAAAGAGTCTATTGCTCAAGTTGTCTGTGTGCTCTGTAAGATTGGATTGGAGAAGAAAAAAAAATGGATAGCCAAGAAAATAATTGTACCCATCCAGGAATTGCTGGCGGACGTTTCCTGGCATCACCACCGTCCGGTGAAGAAGTGATCATTGCAGGTAATCTAAATTTAAGAAACAAAAGAAAGAAAAAAAACCAAATAGGTATCTCTATTGTGAAATTGAAATGTGATTGGTTGAAGGGGTTGCTGGTAAATTTGCTGAATGTCAATGAATTCGTTGCTGGTTATTTCGGTAAGTCCAAGCGGTTAGTTTTTGTGTTATTTGATTGATTATTGGATCGGATAGGTGTTCATTACCGACAAGTCGTAACATTGGATCCAATGTTACATTTGTTATTGGAAAGAGCAATTGAAGCGATTATAGATGCTGGCTACCATCCATCCGAGTTAGAAGGTACAAATACTGGCGTTTTTGTCGGCTCCTGTTTATCAGAAACTGAGCCGAAATGGTTCCTTCGAGATCTTCAACAGCAACATTATGCTGTTACCGGGTATGTACATTTCGATTTCGATATCTCATCTCTAGTTTGATTTGGAAAAGTAGCAGAATCTATCGATTTTTGTAGCTTAACGAGATCAATGTTGTCGCATCGTATTAGTTATTATTTGAAGCTGAATCTACTGAGACAGAAGATACGAAAGAGTGCAGTTGCCTAACAATCTTGTTTTGTGGACATTCAAGAGTCTTCTATTCCAAATATTGCTTCTAAAAATAATAAGTCCTGCCGACAAGCATGCCAACTATGCCTGAGAAAACTCTCTGCTGTCACACAACAACACTGCCCAATTTAGATCCGAAAAACGAGATTTTTTTTTGTTACATTTGCCCTCCAAGTTGCATCATAGTTTGGCAGTTGTATTGAAAGGAGTCTTAGTGTGAATTTCGGATGACTACAATCTCTCTCCAACGCACTTGTTGTTATCTCCAATCAATATATCAACATTGCATATTCATAAACGATACTTTTGATTGTATTCAAATTTACTCAATTTATGTGTAATTTATTCCTATTGGTGAGTGTATACTTGAAAAACTCAACGACAATTGGTTTAGCCTTGTTCTGATGTAAATATGGAATAATCCTGATTGATTTGTATTGTAAATTAACGGGGGCTATGAATAGACACTTGAGGTGAAAAATGCTCAACAATTGAAATATATTAGACGAAGAGAGAACAATGTCTGCATTATTAAAATCTATCTCTTTTCTTGTCACAGTTTATTTTTGGTCAATGCCTAGGCTCTACTGCATAAAATTTTCTATTCCATTACGCAATTCCCATTGTATTCAAATTCGAATCACTCTAGATGTTTATATAAATCGTATGCATTGATCAAGTCGTCTGTGTTCTCTGTGAGACTTGATTGAGGGAAAAAAATGAGTAGCCAAATCAATTATGGAAGCAATCATCTTGATCCAGGAATTGCTGGCGGACGTTTCCTGGCATCACCACCGTCCGGTGAGGACGTAATCATTGCAGGTAATCTAAATTTAAGAAACAAAAGAAAGAAAAAAAAAACCAAATAGGTATCTCTATTGTGGAATTGAAATCTGATTGATTGAAGGGGTTGCTGGTAAATTTGCTGAATCTGATAATATTTATGAGTTACGTGATAATCTCAATGATAAAGTCGATATGGTGACTGAAGACGAGCGTAGATGGTCGATGAAACATCCAGAAATACCAGCTCGTTCCGGCAAATTGCCGAATGTCGATAAATTCGATGCTGGATATTTCGGTAAGTCCAAATGGTGACTTCTTATGTCATTTGCATTTGATTGATTATTGGATCGGATAGGTGTTCATTACCGACAAGCTATCACAATGGATCCAATGTTACGTTTGTTATTGGAAAGAACAATTGAAGCGATTATAGATGCTGGCTACCATCCATCCGAGTTAGAAGGTACAAATACTGGCGTTTTTGTCGGCTCCTGTTTATCAGAAACTGAGCCGAAATGGTTCCTTCGAGATCTTCAACAGCAACATTATGCTGTTACCGGGTATGTACATCTCGATTTCGATATCTCATCTCTAGTTTGATTTGGAAAAGAAGCGAAATCTATCGATTTTTGTAGCTTAACGAGATCAATGTTGTCGCATCGTATTAGTTATTATTTGAAGCTAAATGGACCATCTTATAATTGTGATTCGGCATGTAGTAGCTCCTTATCAGCTCTCAATCAAGCTTATCGAAGTATTCGATTGGGACAATTGGATGCTGCTCTAGTTATGGGCGTACAACTCTGTTTGCATCCATTCGGTACTTTGCAATTTTTCCGGTAATAATTTTACTCGAAAATTCTCTCCAAATATTGATTTTCTTGCTCTTTTGTTCAAAGTCTCGGCGCTTTGAATGCCAAAGGTGCTTGTAATGTTTTCGATGTTGATGCTGCTGGTTACGTGCGCTCCGAAGGTGTTGGATGTTTATTTTTACAAAAATCTAAACATTCCCGTCGAATTTATGCCAGAATTGTTCATTGCAAAATAAATTGCGATGGTTTCAAATCGGAAGGTATCACTTTTCCATCAAGGCAAGCCCAAACCACGCTATTCCGTGATGTTTTGGAAGAATCCGGAATGGATCCAAGTAGTATAAGTTATGTGGAAGCACATGGCACTGGTATAATGCAATTGTTTATTGAATAATAATAAATAATTTGGGGAATCTTTTTCTACCCAACAGGTACTGTCGTTGGCGATCCTGTAGAGGCTCAAGCTATAGATGCAGCATTTTGTCAACAACGCAAAACTCCATTATTAGTTGGATCTGTGAAATCGAATATCGGCCATTGTGAAGCTGCATCTGGTATTGCTGCTGTAATCAAAATTATTTTGGCAATGGAACAAGGTGTAATACCACCTAATATCAATTTTACCAAAGCCCGTCCTGGAGTTGAATGTTTGGAAAAAGGACGACTGAAGGTGGTTACTGAGAAAACACCATTACCGGATGATGTTGATAGTATTGTCGGAGTCAACAATTGGGGTCTCGGTGGTGCCAATGGTCATGCATTGTTCCAGAGTAATAGGAAAAGAAAAACTAAGGTTGTTCCACGACAAGACGATTTACCAAGCTTGGTGTGCTTCAGTGGTCGTACTGAGGAAGCCATCGTTGCACTTTCCGATGCCTTAGATGCATATAGATGTGATAAAGAATATATTCGATTGTACCATCAAGTATTTAGTAGAAATTTTGACAACCACCATTATCGTGGTTATACAATTTTGACAAACACCGGACAAATCCAAAATGGAAATTGTTTTTATCGAAGTATCAAACGTCCCCTTCACCTGATTTTTAGTAGTTTTGCCAATTGTTGGACTAAAATTCATCAGGACCTTGGAAGGTTCCCAATTTTTGCTCAATCTTTAAAACGCATTGACGAAATTTTCACAGGCAATCTTCTGAGTTTGAGGAGCAAGATGCAAAATATTCCGAGTTTCAATCAAATGATTGGCAATATGGCAGTACAAATAGCATTGGTTGACATGATCAAGGCACTGGATATTCATCCGGAAGTTGTTTCAGGTCTTGGATTAGGTCAGTTTGTTTGTGGATATTTCGAGAATTGTTTAACGTTGGAAGAGACCGTTGCTTGTGTGGTTCATGTTGCTTCCATGACCTGTTGTACCGCCCATGATTCCAATACTTACTTTGTTGGGCTATCAGTAGATGAGGTAATTTCCTAAAAACCGGGATGTCTGCCAAATTTTATTGGCAAATATTTTTTTAGTTGGAGCAATTACCGGATAATGTTACCATAACACAGATACTTCCAAGTGGCATCACTATAAGTGGAACTCGAGAGAATCTAAGCACATTTGTGGGGAATCTGAGAACTCGAGGTGTCTTTGTTAGAGAAATAGGAAATGAAGGAAATGAGGATGTTACCTTCCAAAGTCCTTATTTTGAAGAAATTAGTGAGGAGTTACATCCAATTCCAATACAATTTCTTAACGAAATTATTGGTTTTAGAGCCAAAGTTGTTGAAATGCATTTCCGAAATTTTGCTGGAACCTAAAGCAAGAACTTCCAGATGGTTGACAACAAATAACAGCCCACTAGCTTCAGCTGAGTTTTTCCTGGAGTCGATTAGTGATGTACTGATAACAAAAACTGTACAAAAGCAACCAGTACTATTTGAAATTGGTAATGGACGATTGCCGGCTTCCAATGCGCAATGCAAGACGATCAATTTTGAGAAAATCAAGTCCAATGACGCAATTTTTGTTTTGCTAGAGAATTTGGGAAGGTAGTGGCAAAATTTATGCCGAAACACTCATTTTTTTTTGTGTAACATTTTTAGTTTGTATAATTTGGGTTGTGATATGGATTTGGGT
>JAZBGX010002960.1:0-10980 GCA_037414775.1 Zonitis immaculata | reverse complement strand
AATTTGTAAGAAGCCATACTGAAACGGAATAAACAACTGTTATATAGTAGAATTTTTTCGGAGAATAATTCTATTGGAATAAATGGATATATTAATTAGTTGATTGGCTTTTCATGTGGAATAAGAAGCTTTATATGTCAACTTAACCTCTTGAATTATTGAATTAATTACCTAAATATTCATTCAATTTTCCACGAAATGGGAAAATGGAAACTAATTCATGACTCAATCTATTGAGAATATAATAAAATAAATGTTACAAATAATAAATTATATCGTTCGATATTTAACTAAATTTATTAGAATTATTATTTCATTTCATCCCAATTATTTTGGGGAATTTATTAATAATAAAGTCAATTATTGCCGTTGAGTATTATTCTACCATTCAATTCTAGTCGAGACATATATAGGAAAAATGAACAAACGCAACTGCAATAGCACACAATATTTGATTTTACTCAAAAAGCTTATGTTGCTTCACACAAAACAACAAAGTATAACATCAAGTTGTTGCATTATAAGTTATACAGTGAATTGTGTAGATTAACAAATGTACACTCCCAACGTTTACGATCCAATCGAAAACGAACAAACACGAAAAAATTTTTCGAAAATTCAACAATGTAAAATTCGGGTGGATGCGCCTCGCGTCAACTTACCGTCTAGTTGATGCAACATCGCCACGTTCAACGGCCAAAAGGAACTTTTTCTCTTCTAAAGATAATTGTGCGATTTCCTGATGTGGCCGGATAACATTCTCTTCTTCCATCATACCATGGATGCTGTGTCGCTATTTTTAAACAAAAAAAAAAAATTGTAATTAAAATGATCGCGACAATAACAACAAAAAAATAAGAATTAATCCATCAACACATATTTGTTGATTAAATTGATGCAATGAAGAATATTGGCGTTTTATTTCTATTAATCGAAAATCAATCTGTTGATGATAAAAATAATAATTTTTTTTTTTAAACAACAATTTGAAACTAATCCGATAAACAACAGCAACTAAACAAACAAATAGCGCAAATTTACGAACTTACTATAAATAAGTTGGATCACGTTATTTGAGTAGAAGACTGGATAGATGACAATTTAATGGTTGATCAATTATGGTGGATGCGCCGGGTCAATATACTCTTACATAATATACGTCTATTATTATTATTATTATTATTATTATAAGAAATTATATTGGATATTGATTTTGATCAATCGATTATTGTTATTTCAACTAAATTAAATTTTGTATAAAGAGCCCAAGAGAATTTCGATTGGAAAGCACGAAATTCTCCATAATATTAGTCTATTGAGAATTTTGAAATTTATCCAAAAATAATTATAGCAATAAATCTAATAGAAATATATTCCGTATTATCGTTGATTAGAAAAGGGCGGATTTCCATAATTTGAAAGTCGTAATTTGAATTTTTTTTTTAATTGAATTCAAAATTTTACTCTGATTAAATATTGATTCACTTTTTTTTTTTAAAAGATTTCCTTCCAATCATTTCTGGTAGAATCTTTTAAATAAACATGTATATGAGTTAGAAAAGCTACCCTCGAGTATTATCAATTCTGTTTCTAGCTATGATAGTTTGTTGAAATTATTCATTTAAAGCTATTTGGAGAAAATTATATGGACCTTAACTAATCTATTTTATTTTGAATCTCTATGATAGAAATTTACATTTAAATTAAATCTGTCCCGTTAAATTGATAATAATCATAATGGGGAATAAAAGTTATAGAATTCAATAAATTTAAAGAAAAACCCGTAATTTTTCAGACAAATTAATTATAACACAATCGAGATATACAATTGGAATTTATAATGCAAAATATTCCCAAATGGCAAATTATACAACTGTAGAAGTTTCAATGCATTATTCAAGTGAGTTGTTTGAATCAAATTTCTATAAATATTTTAAACTATATTGTTATCAACTTACTTTAACTTTCTTATCAATCATAGGCTTTTCTAGTAGACATGTTGTTGTTATATTATCATTACGTGGTATATCGATACAGGTGTCCATAATTCCAGATTTTCCCATCGTTGTTAATCCGGCAGCTTTTTCCTGTTCATCATCCTCACCCGGACTATCTATATAATACAACAAAACAAAATAAATTACCGTTTTGTTTTTATTTCCATTTTTTTTCAAGTTTATTGACGAAATTTTGCTTCCCATCTATTTGAGCTTTTTGTAATCAAATTAAACAAAGTTGCATTATTTAGTGCAGTTACACTGATTTAATGAGCAGTTCGAGGATTCAATTTTGGAACTTTTAGGTTGAACAAAGTGTGAGTTTTTCATAAAAATTCGGATGTTGAAAACTACAACACTTTCCCAATTTCCAATTTTCTTCAAATTTTGTTTATCAACAAACAAAACATGAACAATCCCATAATGCTCAAGATTATCTAATTTATTAATTTTCTAATGATTTTACTAAAGCTTAAAATTGGGAAATTTTCTCAATTTTTGTATCAAGAAATAAGAAAATTTCGTCACTAATAATTTCTTTAATTTTAGACAATTTCGTTCGAGTCAATTGATTAAGGGTCTTCCACAAGATATTGGAAAGTTTGAAATTAGCTTGGAAGATTAATTGAAATTTTGTGAATCGTACTGGAAAATGTGGAAACTCCTAATGAAATTTGTCAATGTTTTGAATAGAATCGGCAATTTTTAACAAGAATAATTCTTCATTT
Organism: Zonitis immaculata; assembly: GCA_037414775.1. NCBI lineage: Eukaryota > Metazoa > Arthropoda > Insecta > Coleoptera > Meloidae > Zonitis > Zonitis immaculata. Next base: position 8,255 of record JAZBGX010002960.1, on the reverse strand, counting down.
TAGATAAGAAAATCGTGTGAAATTCATTCAAAATATAAATAGTTGTTTTATTTTCATTGTCAACGATATTAACTCTTTGGTTTTTTTTTTGTTTAGTTTGTAGTTTTCATTTGTTTATTTTAATTTATTCTAAAATAAAAAGCTTTATTATAACAATGGATTAGAGAATTTTTTGATTTAGTTGATTAAATATTTGATTAATTTTTTCATTTAGTTTGAATTAAAAAAAAAAACAATCAAATCTAAGATAGAAAAATAAAAATTTCCAATAGCAACTTTATTGAAAATTAAACAAATAATCCAGAGGTTACATAGTTTCACGCACTTGATGTGGAAAAAAACTATAATGAACAATAAAAAAAAGGTCATTGTTCAATAATCCATGGTTTAATTATTTTTTATTTGATTTTAATCTTTGATAAAATTTTCTCAAGCGAGCGAATCACAAAATGGGATCGTATCGAGAGACGATTAGAATATGATGGATTCTATTATAAGAAAAAAAAAACGTGGAAATCGACAATAAAGATTTGTCAACAATTTCCTGGAAATTTGAAAATCGAATGTAGAATTGGAAAATTCACACCTGATTTATTTGATTTAAATTTTTTTGGAGAAATGTACAATCGGATCAACAATTACACACAACAGATTGTTTGCTTTAAATTGGGATTTCACAAACAAACAAAAATATTGCAATTTTAGAATTTTTTTAGTTAAGAAATTATGTTATTTCTAGAATTTATTTAATGTTGGAAAAAAAACAATATTTGAAATATCAATATTATGATTTATTACTTTCAAGATCCTTTCGTCATGTGTTCAAATATATTTCTATATGTTCTCATACTTCCATAACGAGAATCATGAATTTAAAAATAGTTCGTACTACTTTACTTTATTTTTAATATCAAAATAAATTCAAATACGTATTGTATACAGAGTGTACTAGAATGAATATAGCTATTGCTATTTTTTTCCAATTTTAAAGCTACTCGAATAGCTCAATTACTTGTAGTTTCTTGAATATATAAGGTACTCTAGAGCTATCATCTAGAATCAAATATACAGGCTGTTCCGTTAAAAAAAAAACATATTTCTATCAATACCTTAAAAGTGTCTTGTTTAATTATTTTTATATTTGCAATTGATAGGGCAAAAATACACAATTTTACTGATTTAATCCACTTTCTAGCTTGAAAAACTGTAAATTTAGCATCAGTGCCGATTTAATTTGTTACACACTGTATATTTTTGAGCGAAAAAATCGATTGCACTTTAAAATGGAATGAAAATTGTGGATTACTTACGTTTTTTATTGAAAAATAACATTCTTCGTCTTTATCGATTTTATATCAACCACATTTCGTATATTTAAAATTATCATAGTTTTTATAAAAATTATTAGAAATTAATTGATAAATATATAGTGAATTTCATGCGAATCATATGGTAACTGAAATATTGAAATCGACCAACGATCGTATCCTGTTTTAGGTTTAGAATAATAAACAAATTCGAAAATATTCGTCTATAATTTTTTTTTGCGGGTATTCCATATTTCTCTCTCTCTATATATACAGGCTGTCCCACCGGGAAAGCCGTCGATCCAGTACGGCAGAACTAATGACAGTAAAAACCCGAAAATTTCTAAGCATACCAATATCCGAGAGGTATACACAACTAAAATATTTTCAAGATGGTGGCACTTCCGGTTATACCGGAAACCGAAACTAACTTGCTTATTTGAAATAAAAATAGCCCTATATATTATTGCATTGTTGGATTTATTGATGAATTTGAGCTCCACTTTGTTTACAATGTCCTATACCTAAGACTTACCATTCTTGAGATATTCAACATTTTGTGTCAAAAATTGGGTTTGCAAACCTGTAAATATTGCTCAATTTCTCCTATATTCTAACGTTAAAATTTGTAACTCAATAGGTTTGCTTGTACTGAAAGAGTTGTTTAACAGATTCAATTCGTTAGATTATAATAATTTTCCATATGGGTCTATGAAAAAAAAAATGTTGAATATTACTTTTTTCAAATGGAATGACTCTATTTTGGCGTACTGAATCGACGGCTCTCCCGGTGGGACAGCCTGTATAGGTCTAATTAAGTAGGAGTTATATTGGCTCATTTGATGGATGTATAATAGAGAAATTGACAAGAAACTGATGTAGATTAACTATCGATAATAATGGAAGAAGGAAAAAAAAACTATTCATCATCTATTAATCTATTATATCGATTTCAACACATTGTTATTATGGAATATAACTCAATTATTAGACGAGAAACTACTGAAAATTTATAATGGAAACCTGAAAAAATATTGAAAATTCTCATTGTACGTTTATATTTTAAATTGAAATGGTATATATACGAGGAATGATCCAAAAGTAATGATAATCGGATATTTCTGGTATAGATAAATAGTCATATTTTGGAGCTTCATTCATTTGAATACGAGTTAACAGGAAAATGGAGGAGAACAAAGTCGGAGACGTCGTGAAATACTGAAAAAAATGTATAGTTTTAGTTGACCGAATAGTTATCATCAGACATTTAGCTATAAGGTCACATGAATATCATACTGCAGTTCTCAAAGGATCTTCAGCGACAAATATCACATGGACCAGCTGTCCACACTTCTTTTAAATGCCGAACGAAAGAAGAAACACGTCGAAACTGATTCGGATACATTTCTGTTACAATGAACGACACCTGGAACCATCACTTCGATTTTGGGACTAAATAACAATTGATGATTCGGGAATGACCGTCCTCGCATCGACACCAACGAGATTCTAAAGTAATAATTAACGTAGATTATCTGAAAAAGGGAGTTACTATCCTATGCTGAATAAATAAAAAGATTATAAAAAGCCATTAAAGAAGGAAAAGCGAGGCAAACTGGGAACTGGAGTACTATTTCACCAGGACAACGTACGTGCACACAAAACCGAGAAGTAGATTTCGAACTACTTGAACACGAGATTTAAACTCCCTATATACCTTATATCTCTATCTCCGGTTTAAAGAATAGCTCAGAGGTAAAGAATTTGAAGACAATATATCGAGAGGATGACCGCTGTAGTAACATTTTGAGAGATGAATGATTCTGTGCTTCAGAAAAGAGATGAATCAACTGTATTGATTTGTTAGGATGCTAAATTGAAATATAAATATTTTTTTATCTAATAAACATCGATTATCTTACTTACAGTTTACTGCTCGTAAGTTTGGAATCAAACAGGATATATAAACATATTGTATTCATATATTTAAGATCTATCCCTCTTCAATACATATATATTTATATTTAGTTTGTATTGCATTTATATTATATTCAGAAAGATAATAGAGTAGAAATGATAAGGACCTGTCATCAATAATTCAATCGTTCAGAATTGCTTATAATAGAAGTGAACGTTATTCATGACTGTTATTGTACAAATCAAAATTGAAATAATGGAGATTTTTATGGAAGTACAATACAGTAAGTATGAGATAGAGAGAGATGGAGAGATGTGGTAGAGAGAGGGAGTAATAGGGTGGGAGAGAGAGAGAGAGAGTAAAATACCGAATGAGAGATGGAAAATGGAGAAAGAGGGGAAGAAGGAAGAGAAATGGATGGAGTGAGCAGAACTAGAGGGGATACGAAGAACAAGAAGAAGAGAAAGATTGAGGTAGGCAATGAGATAGATATCAAGAGAGGAAATTGAAAGGATAGGGCGAGAGATAGAGAAAGTGAGTTGTGGATGAGTTGATATGGTGACAGAGTGGGATAGGGCGAGAGAGATTGAGGCTTTTATGTATAAATCTATGCACTCGGTTATTATTTCTCAAATGATGCTCAATTAAAAATACCTGTGCCTAGATATAAAGATGTAACTCCATCGGGATTTGTTAATTTGTACATTATATTGTTGAAAATAACTCGTTTACTTGGGGGGGAGGGAATAGGTATCGACCTTAGCCTGGGTCTTGTACTAATATTGTCCCGGAATTTCTGCATGTAAATAAATAAATTTAGACAAGACTCCTCACTGTTATTGTGTAAACTTGATTGCCTAATCCTATCGAAATTTCAATTTTTCCATTCCATAACCTCGACCCTGTTATAGTTTTATCTCAAATAATTGAAATCAAATAGTTTTAATTTTGGACTTAAATAAAAGTTGAATGTCTCCAACTGCCACAATCTCGGCAAATTGTCGTCGTTGAATTGGGAAGAATTTGCATAATTTAAACAGAAATAAAATGCCAAATATATAGATAAATCTCTATTCTATTTTTAATTCTTTCAATATATAAAGTTTTGAAATTGTATTCGACGATATCAAATTCAGAGAATAAATATCGCATATCTTGTCGTCTGGAATTAATATCCAACATAGCAAACTATTTAATTATAATATACAACATAATAATATATCAGTTATAATTTTATTAACATGCATAGAACACATGTTCATATTAAAATAATAACAATATTGATAATATTTATAGTGCCGAAAATTCAATGTAAAAGTAAGTCATACAAACAACATACGAATTTAACAATAATTGAAAAATATACAAAACATTTAAAACCACCAATATTTATTGTTGGCTATTTCGGTGGTATTTATAAAACAAAACCAACAACAAACAACAATTTGCATTGGTTCCATGGGAATATTGTCGAATTGAATGGCAATTATTATCGAAATGATCAATTCAATACTACTAATAATTCTTTAGATTATTATTTCGATTATGGTTTGAGTTTAGTTGATGATCAAGATAATATTTATAATCAAGTCTATTATTATTATAATAATAGTAAATTGATAAATAATAACAAAGAATTCGTTTTATTGATGGCAATATGGGAATGCCATCCAACTGTTAAATATCTTTGTTTGGAGAATACTGAACCTGTATGTTTGGCGAATGGTACAATTTATTGTATGTCGACAATTAATTATACAACACCATGTCTGGATATTATGGTCAATGGTAATTGTATAAATACAACAATACCTTGTATCAACGGAAATTGTCGAGATGATTTTTATTACGAAAATATCCAAATACCATGTTTATCGACAATAATAATCGTCGATCCATTTATCGACAAAAATGGTATGACGATCAATCGCGTTGGTAATACGTTTATTTTAGTACCGGCATTAGATGAGAATAAACGAATCTATTGTTTAATTGCTATCATTGATCCTGTTCGAAATTAATAAGATTTTTGAATAAATACATTCGAATATTATTATTAAATTCAATTTTAAATCCTCGACATTTAATCCGAATTTATTCCAAACAAATTTTCGACATAAATCATAAGCCGCAAATCTAATTCGAAACCATTATACGTGACATAAATATATGGAGAATATTTGAATTTGAACGTCTATTTAACATAGAAAATCTATAAATCTGATGTTAATTGAATTCGATTTAATCATAAAAAAGAATGATCATTATTGGCTAATAATCGTCGAACGGTATAGATCTGATCGTAAAATTCAGCCAATAAATCTCAATGTCAATTTGATTGATTCGATAATTATGTGGAAATGAACACAACAATTTTATAATCTCAGATGACAAGTTTAACAAACAAAAAAATGAATTATTCAATAGTGAAATTGGTCTAATTCGATCATTTGATGCATAAATTCTTAGGGGAATACTTTCGATTTTCTTGTTGGGTGTAGATTGATGGGTGTAGAATAAAATTCTTTGATTTTTTTTTTATTGTAGTTTAATTAAAATTAGTGAGCAACTAGGTGGTTGGTAGAGGTATGGATGGGAATATAAGTCAAATAAGTTGAAGTAAATCGTGAAGGGAATTTCAATTATAATCGCACTAATTATTAGTCCAATTTTATTAATAAATAACAACGAAATATCTTATGCCTTTTTTAATACTTGAAGCCTCGAAATGACCTTCTTTTTTTCCACTCCATCATGTTTTTTTTCATTTTCCTCCTGTAATACTCATTTTACAGCAATATTTTTCTGTAGACTACAAAAAACTTCCATAAGCCAAAACTGTAGAACCAATAATTTCGGAGAAAATTGCATTTAATCATACGAAATATTTACTCGATATAGTTAATTAAATTTTACTCAGAAACAACCAGCTGTACAGCTTTGAATCATCAAGCTTTTCTGTAGAAACTTGATTCAGTAAAACCTCCTGCAATGGACAACCCCCATGACCGGAGTCACTCTCATTTCTCGAACTTCTTATACGAACATACTCACTAAGAACTTTCTCTTGGACGGACGCTTTTGATTACCGTTAGGTGTCCGCTCAAGTGAGATGTTACAGATTTGATTATTGGACAGTTTACTAATTTTATTAATTAATTGATTTGTATATTGTAAGAGCTGTTGCAGGAAATGCTCCACATAATAATTTAAATTATAAATATTTCTATATAATTGTTTGGATACGATCTATTTTAGCTTTAATTAAAATTAATTTCGATGGTAACGAAATAAATTGGTAGCTATTGTGAGGATTACATGGGTTTATTTGACAAGAATATACGAGAAGACGGTTCAGGTTAATTAATTAATTTACCAATAAATTGTTATCTCATATTTCACTTTACAATAAATCCAAGTTTTCTCAGTACAAGAATTGAGAATTTCCCGATATAGGTCATTCGAAAAAAAAAAAAATGTCGAACATTTGTTTTAGATTAACCTCTATATTGCGATTTTTTTCTATCGTATAAATTGTTATTTATTTCGGTTTTTTCTAGTGGAAATTTCTACGTCCGCATCTGAAATTAACAACTTGGAAAATATTCTTTTGAAATAATAGAATCCAAAACATAAATTGTAGCCATCCAACTTACAAAAATATCTTATCCAAGCTGAATTCGAAAGAAAATTCATATCGATGTAATAATAAATATGTTTATATATAATGGAATAAGTCGGAAAAGTGATGTTATCCGAAAATTTCCAAACAATATAATGGAAAATAAAAGGATCTTGAATTAAATTGTTATTCAATATATTTTCAATTCATCAAAAATAATTTGATAAACTTGAAACTCTCGTATAAATCCACCCTTGAACCTAATTGAAACCCCTCAATTTTGAATAATCTACAATCTAATTAGATTAAATAATGGATAAATAAATTATTTATTGTTCAATAATTAATTTTATTTTTATCTCGCTCTACAAAATTCCAACAATGTTGAAAATTACATTGTGACGTCATTAATGTTTTTATCGTCATCAACATCAAAATTCATTAAAAATATGAGTCACGTCATTACCACAACACTTTATTTTTCTATTATATATCTATCTCGCTCTTTCTTTTAGATATTTTCGAATTCTTCACAGTTGAACATAGCAAATAAACAAGATAACCAGCGTCAGTTGATGTTGATCATTGATCGACAGACAAAGATAGGTAATAAGTTAAAATCCTTGACTTATTGGTATCATCAAACAAAAATTTTTCAATTTCTATAAATTAAGTCGATAAAGATTTGATTTCAACGCGTAGTTGTTGTTTTGTCGAATTACCCATCATGGGTAATTTAATTAAATTATGTTTTTGTATTTTACTAATTTATGGTGATTTAATTGGAATTAGTGAAAGTGGACGTGGCGGTGGTGGTTATAGTAAGTTTTATCAAAATTTTTTCTCTATTCTAGAATTTTATTGCAATATGATTGATTTTTAGGTCGAGGATCTCATTCTCGTTCAAGTCCTACTTATTCACGACCTAGTACATCGTATGCACGACCAAAACCATCGCCATCATATAATCGACCATCAACAAATATTGGATGGAGTCCATCGGTTTCATCGCCATCGAGAACAATCCATCATACAAACAATGCCCCACCACCACGTGGACCACCAGCTACTGGCAGTGGTTCGAAACCAACAATTGGTTGGGATTTAAATAAACCACCAGCAACACAACAACGAATACCCTCAACACGTAATAAATCATCAAAAAATAAACTTGGTAGCAAAATTATAATAAAGATAATATTTTAATTCATAGATAATGCTGCACCCCCGTATGGACCATCAACTGGTAGTGGCTCGAAACCATCAGTTGGTTGGGATTTAAATAAACCACCAGCAACACAACAACGAATACCATCAACTAGTAATAATTATTTTAAATATTTTTTTTGATTTGAATAAAACCAAATGTTTATTTTTAGATAATGCTCCACCTTCGTATGGATCACCG
>JAZBGX010002959.1:0-10984 GCA_037414775.1 Zonitis immaculata | reverse complement strand
TATGGATGGGGCATTCCATGTCAGATCGATCATTTTTTGAATTCGACCCCTTTTGATTTGGCTGAAATTTTTTTTATCGTTCTCTACCGTACTAAAAGTGATTCTCAAAATTTTTTTTCAGATTTCTTTACCCAACTGAAAAAAAAGTTATGAATTTAAGCGCTCATAACTTGCTCAAAACGATTTTTTTTTTTTTAATTGCTCAGTTTCGAACGTAGTTTCTAGAAAAAAATACAAAATATACATGTTCACTGAAACAAAGTTTTTCTTGAAATAAAAATAAAGAAAATCAAAAATGACGGTCCACGGAAAATTGATGGTTTTTCCGGAAGAACTTGAGAATTTCCTTGAAAATGATTTGAGCAAATATATTGTTTTTAGGAAGTATGCTCGAAACTGAGCAATTAAGAAAAATCTTTTTTATTGAGGAATTTTTGAGAAAGTTATGAGCGTTTCAATGAAAAAAAAAACCGCCATTTTAAAAAATCACCTAGAGTTTTTTGCTCAGCGTCCTTCAAATTTTTGGTATGAATTTGATAGATTATCATAATTTTTTATGTATATTTTCCATTTTTATCTCACTCTCTGTCGTTATCACTATCATTCCCTTGTTTACTTACTCCATCTCTGTCCTAATGTGTTCTGTCTCTTCTTGTCTACCTATCTACCGCTATCTCCCCACCTCTCACTACTTTCCTCTCTTCCACCAATTTTACTCTCTCCTAATTTCTTCCCTTCTCACTCTCTCCCTCTCTCACTTTATATCTTAATTCCTTTCCTCCGATTTCCTTCTTCTATCTCCATATATTTCTCTATCCATCGGTCTTTTATCTATCTATCCATTTCTTTCACTTCCTCTCTCTCTCTCTCTACTTATCTATTTCTCTCTCCCTCTATCTCTCTTCCTCATTATTTTAACTTTCCCCTCACATGATTATCTCCTCTATCCCCCCTCTTCTTCATATCCGCTTCTCTTAATCCACTCCATATCTCTCTGCCTTGCTTTCTATCTCCCTCGCCATTTCCCTCTCTATTAATCTAAATTTCCATATCTATCTCCCACTCTCTCTCTCTCTTTCTCCCACACTCTCTCTATTTTACATTTTGTGTTTTCCCTTTCTCTCTGTCTTTCTCATTTTCTCTATTTACCCCTATCTCCCTCTTTAACTCTTCTAGTATATTCTCATTCATCTTTTTTTTAATAGATTCGAAAACATTTTTGGTACTTCTTCTCTCCCCTCCCATCCTTCAATAGCAAAAACAAAAGGTATGAATTCTACATCCTACCAGTCCCAAATATTCTACGAGATCGCATTAGAGGAAAGGAACATTTTTTTTTCTGTGGGAAAACACATAATTCTCCTTGGGATGACGCCTATCCAGATGAATTAAGAATGTTTAAAATTATCTTAAATCATTAGAAAATATAATATTTTTAAAAAGCTTGCCTTCCTTTCACTTTGTTCGCCACTAGATGGCCTCACGCTAGTACATTTCAGAATTTGTGATGCTACTACTATATAATTGTTTGGTCGTTGGTCTTGATCACGGTCTTATAGACAGCTCTTGACACTACTATTCTTAATATCATTGGTAGAGGTAAACTCTTACGTTGTAAAAATTCAGTTAGTAAGATTGCCACAAGGGGCGTCATAGTAGAAGAGGCCAACTGTGCGGGAAAGAGACAACAACAAGTTTTTGCTGTTGTCTCTTTTCCGCACAGTTGGTCTCCTCTACTATGGCGCTCCTTGTGGCAATTGTAGTTACTAAATTCTACAACGTAAGAGTCCACCCCCACTACCACTAGTGTTAAGACCTGTCTATAAGACTGTGGCCTTGATACAAATAAAATAATAATTCGTGTTTTGCCGCCATCTGTTCTAGAAGACCCAAACCACTCGAGATCAATAGAAGAAAAGTTCATAAGCAACTATAATAGAACAGTTGCTACAGTCTAGCCTAGTAAGCGGTGCGTCACAAATTTTGCCGATACAAGTAGCATGGCTCATGTGACATGCAACATACTATACTAAAAGTTACCAATTGAAGGGATACTTTTGTTTTTTAAATGGCGCTACCGTATTGGATGCTTTTTTCTAATAGGTTCTAGTAGGCTATGATTTTATTCAATAATCATAGGAGCATAGAAGTATTTAGATTTGAATATATATGTTGTTGATGTCATTTCAAAAGGACCACAGTTCTGATTTCGTTTACTTTAATAATAATTGTGATTTTGAATTAGATTGTCAATTTTGACAGAAATTTCAATAATTATCCGGAATTGAATCAAATTTTAACGAATTTCCTCCAAAAAAAAAAGAACAATAATAAAGATGCGTATCACTTTTGAAGTAGCCAAAGGCATTTTATTAATTTTAATAATTTGTGTAAGTTGCTCAATTAAATACCAAATTAATTAAATTTTTTAGACTATTTTTATTTTGTCCCAATTAAAAAATAAAAAGGTTATCTCAAGTCTTATGTTCATTTATGGATTATTTGGTATTGGTTTTATATCACCAGCTAATAAAAGCGCCGAAATTTATGGATTAATTATTTTCATAACATTATTATTCTCGTTAATATTCTATACAGGATTTTGTGGTTGTTGTAATAACATGCAAGATTATACAAGAATTATGAAAGTTGTAAGTATAATCCGTTCAATACAACAGGATGGACATTGCTAATTACAGAATTTGTGACGCACCGCTTACTGTGGCGAATGGCAGCTTATGCATTTATTCCTAACAGAAGACAGTAGGAATAAACTAAATATCAATTGGTTCACTCAGTTGTGCTATGTACATTGTAAACAAATGCCGGATGAGTAAGAGTGATTGTTCTATTTGTACCGATAGCGTCACAAATTTTCTTGGATAAATCCTTTTGAATTGAACAGATTATAAGTTTTTTTTTTTAAATATATACAGACTGTCCGGAGTTCCGCGATAGGTTTTCTGGTTTCTAGTTGTTGTTGTAATAAAAAGAGCGTTTGATTATTCAAATTGTCACATCTAAGGACTACTTTATAGATTTATCATATTCCGGTTATACGGGAAATCGTCATCAACTCTCTATTAAATTAGTTAGTTATATGATGCCGATCGTGGCCCACTTTTGGGCGTTAAATTTGAATTTCAGTTGATGTACTGATCGAGAATGTGATTTGATGGTGTTTCTAGCTCAAATCGACCAGCGCATCCACCAAAATTCTAATTCTCCGCCTAAAAAAAAAACGGACCAGAATCGGCATCATATAACTACTAATTTAATAGAATATAAGTCGATGACGACTTCCAGTATAACCGGAAGTGGCAATTTTATCGGGTTAGAAACTAATTCGACTAAATTTTAAAAACAATATTCCAATTAAGTAGCCAATCAGAGAATGGATTTTATTTGAATAAAAATTCAAACGCTTCTCTGATTGGCTACTTACTTTAATTAATAACTAATTGACGGTGTATCTTGTGGGAAATTTTCAAAAGACTTTTCGTCTCAGAATTTGATTTCTAGCCTATTGTTTTTGTGAAAAGCACAACTTTTGAGGAACCCCTGTATATATTGTTGAATTCTTCCAATCACTATATTACCTAATAATTTCTATAGTCTATATGGTTTTATATGATAATTCTGATTGTAAATATAATCATAGTAACTACAATATTTGTAAAATCATGTGATACAATGCTGATAACGGAAGCTGGCACTTTTTTGGAAGATTTGATGAATAATTTCAATAATAATACTAAAGCGAAATTAGATTTAGATAACATTCAAATGAAGGTGTTTATTGTGTTATTTTTTTGTTTTGTTTTTGAGCTCAATTGTTTGGATTCATTTTTAGAATAAATGTTGTGGTATTGATGGTTCAAGCGATTGGAATACAACAATGATTTTACCATCGAGTTGTTGTGGTAATAATCGGAAAGGATTACCATGTACTGAAGAGTTTGTCTATAAAATCGGTTGTCTTAGTTCAGTTGTTGAGAAATTACGTAACGATTACGACTTATTGATCGATTTTGAAATTGTTTTCCTTTTTATTCAGGTAAATCGACTAAAAAAAAAAGAAAAAATTTAATATTTACAACAATTACAGGTAATTTCGATTATTATGGCATTTCTGATTAAAAAATATGGAGTTGAAAAATGATTGCTTGTTTCTAAAATTTGTTCGATTCTATTGTTTTTGTTAAATTGAATAAATGGAAATTTTTTGTATAACATATGAGGTGATGATTATAAAAAAAAAATAATAATAGGGGCATTTAACTGGAGACTTAAGCTACATAACTTTGTAAAAAGAAATTATATTCCGAACACTGTTTGTCAGCAATAGCCAATGATAGATGGAGAAAAAATTCGAAAAAAAAAATAGTGTTATGTAACAATAGTAGCTCTAATTTTCGGATTTTGGGATTGACTCCATGAAAATCCATAATCGAGGCATTGAGTTGAAGCTTTGAGCTACATAACTCTGTAATAAAAAATTATGTTCGTCAATATTAGTCCCATCAGTTTTAGAAGAAAAGTTACTCGATCAAAGACATTAGCTTTAATTTTTCGGTAAAGGGTCTAGCGAAATTAGTATGGCGAAGTGGCCTAAACACACCTAAACACAAGATGACGATTTTTTGAGTTTGGGAAAAAAAATTTCAAATTGATCTTTAGATATAGGGGAAAACAGTTTATATGAGGATATTTTTTCAATTTTTTATATCTTCCAAACGAATAATGATAGAGAAATGAGACTGACGAGGCATTATAGCTAAGACTTCAAATTAGATTATCTATTTTTTTTACGAATTTCTATCGATTCAATCTACTCTAAAAATCGATATAAATTGAATATTATTTTTTTTATTATAATTCTAGTAGAGATACAATCACGAATTAAATATATGTTATAGTACTTTTCAAATACTATAACTGATAAAAATTTGGTTGGATAAAAATTGGTGCAACATAGTGTAAAAAAATACAATTTTAATTCTCACCCGTCATTACAGAGAAAAATCTATGGATATGCAACCAGTTAGATGACGGAAATAGTGAATGGTGACATACTGGTTGCATATCGCTAGATTTTTCTCTATGGATATCCAACCAGTTAGACGACGATAATAGTGAATGGTGACATACTGGTTGCATATCGTTAGATTTTTCTCTATAGATATGCAACCAGTTGGACGACGAAAATAGTGAATGGTGACATACTAGTTGCATATCAATAGATTTTTCTCTTTAGTGAGGGTAGGGATTAAAACTTTATTTTTTTACACTATGTTGCACCAATTATTTTTCAACTTCGACTTCAATTTTCTGTAATTTTGGACTTTATTTGAATAAATAAATAACTGGGGCATTTTGCTAAAAGCTCACGTTATGCAACTTTATAAAAAGATCTGATGTATTACGTACAGTTTATCGGTAATAACCGATGATAGGTGGTTCAATTTGTATCGCTACTTTGTAACAGCGGCAACAATTGAAATTATTATTATGTATTACTATCAACTTATTGAAAAACAATAACATTACAATTATTATAACTATATAAAAAAAAAAAACTAAATATTTATATTTAAAAAATTTAAATTTGTTTAACTTCGAGCTGTTCCAACGCAATCTTATCAGCATTCTCCGTTAAAATTGACTCTTTTATGTGCGTTGCTTCTTCAACTTTAATAATTTTCCCACTATCTTCACCATCAACAGCTTCATCTTTATCATCATCATCATCATCAAGATTAGTACCATTCAAAATTCGGTTAATCTTCTCAGCTAAATCTAAATTCTCTAAAATTGTTGCATGATTACCGGAGAACGTACGTATCTCAACTGGTTGTTCGCACAACTCCTGTATACGATAATCATCTGGTAATTGTGTCAGACTTGTTTGTTCCGGTTTGAATAATTTCACTATCGACTTCAATTTTTCATAGTTCGGATGGTAACGATCTAATGCTTTCAAACGTAAAAATGACGATGTTGCAAATTCTTTCCAATATTGTGTTGAATGTTGTGTATCGTTCGGTACAATTTCTTCGCACAATTTCAAACGATCCTCGAATGTCGTACAACCAAGTAGGTTTTCTTTATTCTTCATTATCACCTCGAACGGTACATGCAACGATAAGATTTGACATAAGAAACCGGTTTGGAAATGTGCTTCTGAACCGACATCTAGTGTTGCTTTCAGTAAGTTACGTAACATATATGGCGCACCATCTATACAGATTAGTGTACCTAAATGGCCGTTTTGTTCTAATCGATTCACAACTTCCATACCCAAAACAACACCCCATGAATATGCAATCAAGAAGAATGGTTGGTCTTTCTTCAATTTCGGCTCAATCACTGTATACAGATAATCCGACATTTTCTCTATTGTTTCATCATGTCGATCAACTGGGAATTGTACACAACCGGTATGTGCATCTAAATTCATCGCTAATGGTTCAACAACTTTCGATACACCCTCCATACCTGGCAGGAAAATAACTAGAGGACCATCAATTTTCTCATCTAATTTCGATACCATTTCCACATATGGCAATTTCGCTATATGTTCATCAGTCATCAAACGCATCATCATTTCAAAACCGTGTATAGGACGTTCTTTCTTCTTACCAGTATTACCTTCCGTCAATTTCTCTTCTTGTATCTCTTCTAATCGAGCAAATGTTAAATTACGCATATCTTGTGGTGATAAGAATACTTCGAATTCACGTTCTAGCGTTTGTTTAATTTCAACAGCACTCATTGAATCCATACCCAATTCAGCTAATGTTGCATGTTGACTTACAGTTTTTGTATCACGTATACCCAAAATATTAGCAACAGCTTCAACAATTGTCTCAGCACCACCACAACCACCACGTTTCTCAGCTACTACCATACTACTAACAATTGGATTGTCATGTTGTTGTTTCAATAATTTATCCAACACATTCAAACAACTTGTTATACGTTGTTGTAATGTACCACCGATTTCTATTTCTGTATCCATTTCTTGCATTTCAGCTACTAAACCAACATCACCAACAGCACCCCATTCAATAGCTAATGCTGGTAGACCTTCCGATTTACGTTTTTCACAAATACGTTCCATTATTGAATTGGCCATACCATAATTTGTTTGACCAGCATTACCACGACCACATGAGACTGATGAGAAGATTACAAAGTCTCTGGAATTGAAAAAAAATTATTTTGCAATCGATGAGTGCGATATTTAGCTAGACCCAGCTATGCCCAAATCAAATAAAGGCAATATTAAGCCTCTCCCAAGCTATTCGAAGCCTATTAGAGATCGATTGCGTTTCAAACTTCTCTAGAATACAAGAAACAACTATGTAACTAGTCATGGATGAGTTACTCATCATAGCTACATAATGCTGTGAAACAATTGAATGCATTATTTGCAGTTTGCTAAAAATAGCCGGTGATCGACAAAGTAACTGTTGTAACTCGCTTCAAATTTGATAGAGCAGCCAAAATACTATTTCTATTCATTGAATAATCACAAAATGTCTAAAATGTTGAGGAAAACATTGTAGGATAATTTTGACACTATTGGGTACAGTTTTTATCAAGACCTAGCTATGCCAAAAGAAGGGATAAGGATTATAAGCCTTTCTAAGGATTTATCAAAGTTTTCTAGAGATCTATCAAGATTCAAAGTATTTTCAAATAAAAGTGATAGTGCTGTAACTCTTGGCTGATTTAATTTTGCTTATTTCATCTTCTGGGATAGTAAAAATTGAATTATATCAAAAATATATTATTGGACCATTCAATTAATGTTGTGTGAAAATAAAATAGACTCTACTAAGCATATTTAATACTTCTTGCTCAGCTAAATTTCGATAGCTACTCCTTATGGCTGCAATACTTCAAGAGAGAGAAGTCAAAAGCATTTTAAGCTTCCCCAAATATTGTTCTAAGCTGGTAATATGCATTTTTCAGACATACGAACATTTGCAATGTAACATCCAATTTTGGGCATCTTCTGGGTTTATAAGGCTACCAATATATTGGCAAAATTATTAATGAGGCATTCAGCTGAAGCCTCAAACTATATAATAATGATACCGTTTCAATCAATTTAAAGACTGGATACTCACTGTAACTGTGGACATAATTTTCT
Organism: Zonitis immaculata; assembly: GCA_037414775.1. Taxonomy (NCBI): domain Eukaryota; kingdom Metazoa; phylum Arthropoda; class Insecta; order Coleoptera; family Meloidae; genus Zonitis; species Zonitis immaculata. Next base: position 2,823 of record JAZBGX010002959.1, on the reverse strand, counting down.
AGAGACTTCATCCAGATATTGTGTAGCATAAGCTTTCGGTTCCAATGACAATCGAAAATTGTCAACACTTTGATTCTCCAATAAAGCATCCTTCAAAACAACAGCTAAATTGAAAATGGAATTAACAACACCTAAATTATTGGCTTCTTTCAATAAAGCTTCACAACCCGATTTTGTTGTTGTATCAGCTGTTGAAACATGAACTATAGTACCATAATTCTTCCAAATTCTGCCAAAAAAAAAGAGACTCCCTAGTAAAATTGCAAAAATCAGATCAACAAAAAAAAAACTTACTGTATACGATATGCTTGATAGCCATTTTTGATACCTTTACGTGATGTTAATATTAGCTTCCTTACACCTCTCAAAACTAACCAATCAGATAATTCCATACCAAAACCACCCAAACCACCAACAACTATATAAACTTTTTCCGGATCACATATGTACCTTGGTAGACCTTTCATAATACGTACAGGTGGTTGGCATACCAGTTCATTTTCTTCTTTACGTATTTGTATCAAAACTTTACCAACATGTTTACCTTGTGCCATCAAACGGAATGCTTCTTCTAATTGATCCTCTTTAAATATTGTACGATTCAATGGTCGTATAGCACCATTTGCAATATTTTTGGCCATCAATGGATAAACAATATGCTTATGATTATTATCACGGAATAAAGCATCCAACATAACACCATGGAAACTGGCTTCCTTATCCAAAAACATCAATCTTAAACGATTATCATTGGCCAAATCGAATTTACCGATTTCAAGAAATCGACCACCATGTGCCAAACAACGTACGGATGCTAATAATTTCTCTTCGGCTAATGAATTCAATACAACATCAACACCACGTCCTTTGGTTTGTTTATAAATCATCTGCTCAAAACTGGTATCACGTGAATTACCAATATGATGATCTTTCAATTGTGGGAAACGTTTCTTTAAGAATTCACGTTTCTCTTTAGTACCAACTGTTGTAAAAACGATACAGCCATAATGTAAAGCTACAGCTATAGCTGCTTGACCAATACCACCACTACCAGCATGTATCAAAATACTTTCACCACGTTTCAATGATATTACGATGAAGAAGGCATAAAGAACAGTACCATAAGTGACTGGTGTTGATGCAGCTTCTTCTAATGACCAATGTGATGGTACTTCCCATAGAAGATAACTATCAGCTGCTACAAGACTTGCCATTGCTTTAGCTACGGTCATACCAAATACACGTTTACCACTGAAAAAAAGTTTTGCTTCAGTCCTAGTACCTGTTAAGTATTCACAAAAATTTTGGCATTGGATATAAACATTTTGATATACAATGTGAAGCTTTCAGGGAGGTGTGAAAAATTTCGCTACACATCTCAAGCTTATGTGTGAGGTACATTTTGCAATTCAACAGTAACTAGATTTTGGTAAAACAAGTAAATGATCAAAATATTGCATTTTGAATGAAAGCCTTTGTGTAGGGATGTTTTGGCCAATTGAAGAGCCACAATTATTCATCAAAATTATCTCAAAAAGCTCGAAGCGATGGCAAAACCTTATTCAAGTGAGAATAGTTTGAAATTTATGTGACCAAAAAGACCCAAAATAGAAAAAATCTTAACAAAGGATGCAAATGCTCGATTTTTAGTTTTTGAGGTGCTTTGGTTATCGAAATGGGTATTTGAATTTGCTAGAAAAGCCTTACATAATCTTGAATTCATCTATTCTTTATGGGCGATGCTTTTTGGGGAATTAAGGGACTGCTCGAATTTCCAAATGGGTGGCAAAATTGCTCTAAACGGCTCTAGACAATAGAAAATAGCACAATGTATGTGCGGGATGTTTTTTGAATATAAAGAGCCACTTGGTTACCAAATTAGATAACAAAATTGCTCCAAAAAGTCTGACGTGATCAAAAAACGTTATTTGCGTGGAAACAGCTCAAGATTTAGTTGACCACAACGAGGCAAAAAAAAAAAATTGACACAAAACAATAATAAAATGAGCAAACTATGAAATACTCATCCCTAGATCAAGTTGTAGTGAAGTTTACAATGCATTTAGAGAATCACTCATGTCGGTTCAAATTACGTAGTGAAATTGCTCCAAAAAGTTCAATGCGAAACAAAAGAATTAACAAAATTTCAAATAAAATCCTCTGTATCATTGACGGAGGTACTTTGGAGGCAACTGAAGAGCCACTTAATTATTAAACTGTCTAGCAAAATTGCTCATGAAGGCTCAAAGCGATAGAAAAACGGAACATAGGTGGAAAATCTGTTTGTGCAAAACAAAGTAAATTGGGGAAATTCAAAAAAAACGGTTACCAAAAGTGAGCTAAGACAAGACAAGCAATCAGAATACTCAGTTGTAGATAAAATCACATTATCTTCTATCTTTCAGTTGTTGGAAAGCTGTCTAAGCAGTTAGAGAGCTACTAATTTACTAAAATGATTGTCAAAACTATTTCGAAAGACTCAGAACGGTAGATAAACTTTGAATATGTTCAGCCAAAATGAGGCAAAAAAGAAAAATTAGAGTAAAACCGTTGGCAAAAAAAAATAAATCGTTAGTGGGGAATCTTTTTGGCTATTAAGAAGCCTCTCACCACCGTAATGGCTAGAAAAATCGCTGAGAAAGGCTTCAAACGAGGTAAAGATTTTTGTATTTCTGAGAAAGATTCTGGTATGCATTGAAAGCTTTCAGTTAAGTCTTTGGAACATTTTGCAATTCATTGTAACATTGTAGGTGTGGTTACTCACTTTGATGTTCGTCCGGAAAATTCGAAACCTTGTACACATTCTTGTAATGTTCGATCTAA
>JAZBGX010002957.1:0-10987 GCA_037414775.1 Zonitis immaculata | reverse complement strand
ATATATATATGTCGCAGGCAAATAGCTTTTGCCTAGGCAAATAGTGTTTGACCAGGCAAATGACTGAACCTATAGTTAATGAATTATTTGACTAGGAAAATAGTATTTGCCTGTCCGACTGTCAGGCAAATAAATAATGTTCAGGCACAATTTCTAGCAAGACAAAATTAGACGAAGAAACGTGAAATCTATAATAATAATAATAATAATACTGATAATAATGATAAGAATAATAATAATAATGGAATGAAGATTACTGATCAATGAATTAATTAATTAACTTGAAATATGAAATAAAAAATCTTTAGAAAACAAAATAGAAAAAAATTATTTGTTATTACACGTTGAAGAGTTATGGCAGCGACTATTGCACTTCATATTATTCTTAAAACAGGTATAACGTTTTCTTCCGCACTGTTTTATTTGGTTGACATTGACATTTTTATACCCTTGCCCTGGGAATTGCGATATTGCTGATGATACTTCCCTGATGATACAAACTTGTCTTTTGGAATGTCTTCGGTTGAAAAATCTACAGAATAAATAAGGGTGAGTTCATTTCGGGTAAACCAATTTTCAAGGATGCCCATTCTAGTGCCAATTTGATGAAGTTTTTTTTCTTTGTCAAGTCTTATACCTTCTACATTTATTTTATCAAGTGGGCCTCGATCATATTTTGGAACTGAGAGCACAACAGTTGCTCCAACATTTGAAGCACCATAGACTTACTCTTGTTGATCATATAATTGGCTGCCATGTTTTGGCCCTTGTATGATTCTGATCTTTGCAATTTGATGATATTTGCTTGTTTGCAATGACCACATATATAAGAATTATCTCCAACAGACTTAGAACATGAATTATGTACGTTATTTTTACATTGATCACATTTAAATAAATCTGTAGTAATTTCACTGCAGACGCAACAACAATTGTTTTCTTCCACATCTTCTATTATATTATTTTCGCATGCGATAGCATGATTTATATTTGTGGTCTGTTGAATTTTCAAAACCTGGCTTGCAATTTGAATTTCTTCCAGAAGTAGATTTTGTTCGTTGGATGTTACAAGTTTATGTTCTCCCCTAATTATATTCTCATGCAAATTATCCATGTTTTGATTGATTATGTTACGATCTGTTGACAAACGATCCTCATTAACATTATCAGTTAAACCATTTTCCTTTACCAGATCGACAGTTTCTAGATCCTCTTCTGTACTAATTCTGTCTATGAGTTCTAAAGGCATATTAGAGGAAGATAATCCTACTCGTGGTTCAGATCCGTAAAGGCTTTTATATGGAGATCTTTTAATAACTCTATGAAAAGCAATGTTTTTTTGCCATTGAACAAAGTGGCAGCCAACTGACCATTTAGTAGAATTATTTTCACTCATCCAAACACGAAGAAGTTGGTCTACATCTTGATTCGATCGTTCTATAGAACCCTGGCTCTGAAGATGTCTTGGTCTGCCATGGATAATTTTACATGTTGGCCAAAGACACATTAGCTCCGTAATTATTTCGGCTGTGAATTAACGTCCATTATCACTTTGTAGAATTATCGGTGCTCCTTGTAATAAAAATATTTGCAGCAATTCAATCGCTACATCTTTGGCTCTTTTACTTCGAAGAGTTCTCAAGTATAGAAATTTTGTACAGTGATCTTGGTAGCTCATCAACCATTTGAAACTGCCATCGGCACAAGATTGAAAATCCATAAGATCAACTTGGCCCCTTGAATTAAAACCCTTCGATAGAATTGGCTTCACGACAAGACCTTTATGTTCCTGTGTTTTTTCATATTACACTGTTGACACAATTGTAGGTATACTTCTATAGCCAAACGCCGTATCACGCATTTGTTTTTCAAATGATGCAACATTTTGTCTCGTCCACAGTGACCAAGACTTTCATGACATTCATCAATTCTCTCGGAAAAATCTTCAAACGCTATCAATAGAATGATGTTACTGTCTTCTTCACTTTTAGTTTTTAATATCACTTTAGTAACACCTGATATTTCCATAATTGCATATTTGGATGCATAATATTTTTCATTTGATAACGTTTTCTCGTCATTTGCTTTCTTTCTATAAAACTCTTTCAAAATTTCAATTACACTGGTCAATTTCTATTTGTTCCATGGTTTTTTGACTGTTGTACCCTCGTATTTCTCGTTCAATAACAAATAGAATTCATCTTTCATATTCATCTAAAAATTACAAAAACATTTATTATTTACCAATCTATTCTAACATTGTATTTATCTTGTTTGGTTCTATTATAAACTTTGAATATTATGTGTATTATTTCGTTTTTTTTCTTTCTATTATCTAACTATGGTACACCTAACCTTAAAGAGCATAACAACAAAATAACAAAGCGGGAGAAGTAACTGATGGCGGGAGAGCTCAATTTGCCTGACAGTCGGGCAGGCAAATACTATTTTCCTAGTCAAATGTCATTTGACTAGGCAAATAATTCATTAACTATAGATTCAGTCATTTGCCTGATCAAATACTATTTTCCTAGGCAAAAGCTATTTGCCTCAAATAAACCTATTTAGTTACAAATTTTAACCTTAGGATATAGGAAATATTGCCCAATATTTACAGGTCTACAAACCCAATTTTTGACAAAAAATGTTGAATACCTCAAGAATGGTAAGTCTGAGGTATGAGACATTGCGAACAAAGTGGAGCTCAAATTTGTCAACAAATCCAAAAACGCAGTAATATATAGGGCATTCTATTTAAAATAAGCAAGTTAGTATCAGTTTCCGGTATAACCGGAAGTGCCACCATTTTGAAAATATTTTAGCTGTTCTTGCTCCTCGGATATTGGTATGCTCACCAATTTTCAGATTTTCACTATCAGTCGTTTTGCCGTACTGGATCGAGGGCATCGGATCGGTGGAACATCCTATATATACAGGGTGAGTTGAAAGTCGTGGACTTAAATGAAATGGTAGATAGGGGTTGAAATTCTGAGACAAAAATTCCTGAGATATTATTGCATGTGACCCACCGTTAATTAGTTATTAATTTTATAAAGCAGCCAGTAAAAAAAAATGCGTAGGCGAAGCAAGAATCAATCGAGATTAGCTAGGCGGAGGCAGAGACTAGAGACACACCAGCGGTGTAAGTTCTCCCTACTCCCTACTACCCTAGAACGGGTTCAATCTGCTAAGCGCTTAGTCCAATAAATAAAATTTTCAATAAAATAATAAATTTTAGGAACAAATTTCCAGTTAGAATCTCAAAAAATTTTCTAAATTATTCGCCAATAAAATTTATGAAATAATACTTTATTATTTTTTCATTGCACAAAAATTGAGTCAGCTGAACTATTCTTGTTGAATTTTGTTGAATTTTTTTCACAGAAAAAGTGTTCATATTGATTATTGAAATTCTAAGAACAATTAAATTCTCACATTTCACATTGAGAAACAATTCAATTCACTCGCGATGATTTTAAATTTAAATAATGAAAGGCTCACTTTACCATTATTATGATATAATTTTAGCAGATTTTTAAACTGTAAGAAAAATTTTTTTTTTGTAACATATATTTTTTATTATAATAAGTTTTTCTTATATAAAAATTAAAAACTTCCCTCAAAATTTATTATTGTATTGAAAATTCCACCGGATTAAATGCTTATCAGATTGACTTGTTCTACGTTAGAGGGAAGAGCTCACACCGCTGGCGTGTCTCTAGTCTCTGCCTCCGCCTAGCTCATCCCGCCTGATTCTTACTTCGCCTACGCACTTTTTTTTATTGGTTAATTGATTTAATTAATAACTAGTTAGCGGTGGGTCACATGCAATAATGTCTTAAGACTTTTCGTCTTAGAATTTCATCCCCTATCTAACATTTTATTCAAGTCCACGACTTTCAACTCACCCTGTATATATATTGTATATATATATATATATATATACATATAATTAAATTCACAATTGAATTTTATTTATTTTTAAAAAATTTATTTTCAATTAAAAGATGTCTTTACAGTTTGACGAACAATCAATGAATAATTGTTCTTTTACTAATTTTATTGAACTCGAAAAATATAATTGAAAAATGATTAGCAAGTAATATTAACGGAAGTTTGTCAGCGATATAGTGAAAAATTGTAATAATATAATATAAAAATTAATATTGCAATTATTGCAATATAACTCCTCCCATCCCAGATTCAGGTCCGGAGAGTGTACCACGAGGAAGCTGAATGTCGGTGCTTACTGGACCTTGTGGTGCTTGTTTACAGGATTGTGTCAATTCTATAATCTTCTTCTTCAGACAAACAGCGATTACAATGAATAGTATAAGACCATACATTATGTAGTGATGACGGGTAACGTTTTCTTTTAAACGGCGGGGTTGAAGCCACCCAATTTCGTTCTTGAGACCACTAAGATCTTTTGGCAACTCTCTGTTTCGCGAGCTATGTGATTCTCAGATAACAACATATATCTGGTGTCGGGATGATTCTACTTGAATCAATTGCGATATTTTAATCAAATTCTCAAACTGAATGTCAAACGGTAATTGATTGGGGTTAGTATTTTTCTTTAATTTTGTGAGAGCAAGATACAATTCATTTGTAGATATAATACTGGGGTGTAGAATTCTTAGTTTTGTAAATGTGATTGCTGTAACTATTTTGTCAAGAACATCTTCTATAGTTTTATACATCAATTGAATTTGATTTAAAGTGTCTGCAATGTTATGTAGTTATGTATTATAGCTTCACTGATTTCTTGTTTTAAGAGTTCCTCAGTTCTTGTTAATCTAGTGTCAAGTATGATTTTATTTTGGTTAAGCTGTGATATAGTTTTATTGAAGGTATCTATTAATTTTGATGGAAGGGTGTATTGTTTAGCTATGTTTTGATCTAATATATGTATTTTGGTTTTGTTCTAATTCCCGTATCATTTGTTCGAAATGCTCACCATCTTCGTGGTCTAGATTTCCGGTGATACTTTTAAAAACTGACCCAAGACCGTTAATCAGCCCTCGTTTAAATCGATTAAAGTTGGGTGTGATCTCATTAATGTCTTCTAGAATAATTGTTTTGGTATTGTTTATGATTTTTAGGTAATTTTCAAATTCTTTGGAATAATAATGATGGTCTGATAATTTCGGATTTACTTTTTCGTCTGTTCGTCAAGTTTTGTTATTTGATGGAATAATAGAGAGAGATCATAGTAGTGTATGATTTTATGATATTATTCTTGAACTCTTGCGGGACCTAGGTGTACTGGTAGTAATCCTGGGTTATTTTGGAGTGTTATCATTTCCACTTGCGCTTGTGCATGGTTCATTGTTAGGACGAACCTGTAACAATTCTTTGTTGTCAATTTTTAGGGGTCTTTTAATATTTCTTAAATGGTAATTTCTACGAGGGGTTTGAATTATTTGCTTATTTTTGTTAACAGCATCTTCCCGTATTTTGTGCCGAAATTTATTTTGTAATTTAGACCCTCTCTTAACTTCCCTTGGATAGATTTCCTGACCGATTTCGATATCGCAATTTTCTTTGTTTTTATTTATTTTAGCACCTAATTTTTCTTTATGATCTTGTAATTTTTTGTTAAGTTCTTTATGAATTAATTCAGTTTTTTCTTCGTGGTTTTGTATGTAATTAGACTTGAGTAATTTTTGGCAGTTTAAATCAAATGGATCTTCTAATTCGAGGTGTCCGGAAATGATGTCTATAGGTTTTTTACCCGTTGTGGAATGTATGGTGTTGTTGTAGACTAGAATTGCGTACAGCATTTTCGTAGTCAGATTTTCAGATGGGAATTGTTCGTTCAATAATCTTACATGCTCTAAAAGTGTGCTGTGTAGTCTCTCCATTAAACCGTTTGATTGTGGATTCTCTGGTGTTATAGAATGTATCTGGATTTTGTGCAATTCTACTAATTCCTTGATATTAATGTTTTTGAGTTCCATTCCGTTATCACAAACAATCCTTCTTGGGATTCCGAGATAAGAAAAGAATTGAAGTAATTTATCTATAATATTAATAGAATTCGTGCCGGACAATTCATATATTTGAGCATATTTGGAAAACGCGTCTATTATTGTCAGAAATTTTTGGTTTTGAATTTTGATTGTGTCTACATGGACAATTTCAAAAGGTTTAGAAGCATTTGGACTGAGGCTAATTCCTAATTTTATAGGATTTCTTTCGTACTTTGCTCTTTGGCAAATGTCACACGTATTTATGTATGTTTGTATTGAATCTCTCATATTTGGCCAATAATAGCAAGTTTTAATCAGCGTTTCCGTTTCGTTTATGTCTCTATGATTTGATTTTCTTTCGTGATAATTTTTATCACGTCTGGTATTTCTTCTGACGTTACGTCAACTAATTTTGTTTTAGTACAGATAAATTTGTATTGAGGCCATTTAAAAGTTTTTCGTACAATCTCACAAAATTTATAATAAGCAACATGAGGATTGAAATATAGGTAGTACGTAGTCTGTGGAGCTATGTACTCTTTGATAATTTTGATAATTTCATTTTTGAAATCATTTTTACTGATTTAGATGATCGGGCGTTGTTTATCCGGAAATGGAGGTATTAATTTTGGTTTGGATAGGGAATTGTTCACAATTTGAAATTCAAGTTGATTTTGACCTTTATTGAAGATTTGTTCAGAGATTGGTACTTCGACTATAGGATTTTCTTGTTGGTTGTAGTGTTGGGTTTGATCGTCAGATGGATTTTCGTCGTTGTTTAGTGTTACGGCTTCCGATAGATCATTAGTATTTACTACCATGGATTCATCCTCTAGATTAGTTTCTGATATTGCTTTATTGAATTCATTTATATATTCGAAAATATTGTTGGGTTCGTTAGAAACATTTACGTTAATTTCGACTCGGGAAAGGGCATCAGCGTTGCTGTTCTGTTTCCCTTTTTTATTCATGTGATCTGTGCGTATTTTAAGAGGATCATGTTTATCACATGTGAAATTATTGAAATTTGGTGTATTAAAATTTTGGTATTGGAATTTTCGAGGAGAGATCAATTTTTCTTTTAATGGTTCGACCGTGAGATTTTCCGAAAAGTCTAATTTTGCAGTATGTTCGTTTTTGTTAATTATACTGACATAAGCTTCATAATTTTCACAAGTTGTCAAGCATTCGGGAATCTCGCAACCGTGTGAAGCTGTGAACGGTACAATTACATCACCGTTTTTAATGTTAGTTCTAATTTTTATTATTTGTTCCGTTCTAGGTGATATAGTGTATGTATGCGTTTATTTTTGCGGTATTTCTTGAAAGTATATTTTTAGTTTTGCTTTCGGTGTTATTAGTAAGTTATTTTTGAAATCTAATGTAGCTTTTAAAAATTCTAAATTATCTAATCCGATTAAACCTTTGAAAATATTGTGAGATTTAAATAAATGAAATTTCAGATATTCGCCAGGTCTTTTGAATATATCGGGGACTTCCATCCATCCGCTGTAAAGATGTGCTGATGTTGAAAACGTATTCAAAACAATAAACGGATCGTAGTGAATTGTTTCCGGAAATATTTTTTCCGCTATGTCCGGATCGATAAACGATTTTGTAGCGCCTGTATCAATTAATAATTTTAGATTGTTGAAATTTGGGAAAGTTATATAAGGTAGTTTACTTGTGTGTTGTTCACAATAGTTAAAGGTAATTATTGGTTTATTAATTTGTCCGAGGCTATTTTCTTCTATTTCATCAGATAATTGTTCGTTAAAATTTTTGTTATCAAATTCTATGTCGTCTGAGCTGAACGCTTCCCCATTGTATTATATTTCCTCCGTATTAAACGTTTCTTGGTTAAACAATTCTTCTGAGGTAAAGTTTCGTTTGGAAAAATTTGGAGGTTTCGGGAATGTTTGTCTAGTACTTGTACTCATTGGTGTTGCAGGGGGTGGTTTATAATTTGGATTGGGTTTGAAAACATTTTTAATTTGGGGATTAGATTTGTATTGTTGTGACTGATGTTGTTGAGGTTTACGAAAAGCTTGAATATTCGACGGGAATTTTGGATTTACTGATTTCGGTTGAAGGTTTATAGGTCGAGACGGAAAAGTTGTATGATTTTATGTACTATGTATCGGGTTTTGGTAATAGCGAACATTATTTTCTTCGTTAATCTAAAGTAATGCTATTGGAAGATTTTCCGGTCTCATAGCCCTAATTGAACTACCTATTGGTTCTCTTAATCCCGCTAGAAAGGTTTTTAAAGCTAACTTATTGTATAATTCTTGTTTAATAGTTTTACCGTTTTCCGATGGTTCATGAGTTTTAACATACGAACATAATAAATTCAGTGAATTTATGACTTTATTATAAAATTGCAGAGCACTTTCTTTATTTTGATTCAACAAAACTAAATCGCGAATGATACAGATTTCGTCTCTTTGATCGCTGAAATTTCTAATTAATGTATGTTTTAATTCTTGCCAAGTAGTTACACTTTGTATGTTAATAGCAATTTTTGCATTTCCGGTCAATTTATTTGTGATTGATTTCAATATAAACGTATTCAAAAAATTATTCGGGTCTTTTTTATCTACAAATGTATTGATTATGCTCTCCGCGCTATTAATATATTCGTTCAATTCGTTTGGATTTCCATCGAATTGAGGAACACAAGATAAGTATTCTGGTTTGAAAGATAACGTAGTCATTTTCAAATTTGAATTAGTTTCTATAGATTCACTTGTATTTATCTCAGCGTTTGAGATTGTAAGGGACTCGATGGATTCAATTAATTGATCGACAACAGACATAAATTATTATTGAAAAATCACTCACCCAAACAGTGTGATTATTGAGGGTACCATTAATGTTCTAGTTTTTCCGCCTATGATAGGTGTGGTTATCCAAATTTTGGGATGCCAACTCGGATGAATAGAACTTGAATGAGATTTATTTATTTACTGGATAAACTGTTAAAACAGACGGTTTTTCTCGATGAAAAATCTTCCAGTATTCTACCGACTGCGCCAATTAAATTTACAATTGAATTTTATTTATTTTTAAAAAAAATTATTTTCAATTAAAAGATTTAAATCTAAAGCGTTGGTTTGGGTGTCTACCACCACGCGACGTGGCGACGAGCACGACCGCCAGCACGCTTAACTTGGCTTGCTTGATCGAACGTGGTAGTAACCACACGTGTTTATAAAACTTTTGATCAACGTGGTTAACCCAAAAATTTTGTATACAGTCCATTATTAAATTAATTTGTTATTCAACTAAAATAAATAGTTATATATATATATATATTCACTCAATCTGAATCAACTTCCAACAACAGATGATATGGTTATCGGTCGCCATCCATCAACATTACCAAGATCCACATCGTTCAGCGGTATCATTACTGTGCGGCATATTTTGAAATATTAAGCTAAATATGCGGTTAATATCATTGAGTTGAACAGGATAGACAAGCATACTGGAGGAACTTCTTTTAGGGCTCTTAAAGAGATGATTGTTTTGACAGGATTAGCTCAATATCTTCTATAGTAACAGGTAAGTACATTGAAATGTTATGATTTTTAATTTCGCCAATATCAGAATTACTTTCAGACGATGGTGAATTAAAAACATTTTTATATGTTGATTGTAGGGTCCTGATGTCAATTTGGTTGGTGACTGCTTAACCATTTGTGTTGGATAGAATATGTGAAGCTAAAGCTGAACGGTTTTTATGGTACAATTGTTGAGCGCGTTTATAGATAACCGCACGCACCGCTGTCGCTTATATCTTCAAGATCTATGAGGATTATCTTCAGTATTGTTGTTGGTATTTCGATTTCTACTTCTCGTATTCTGTAAACAGATCGTGTAAATTTTTTGTAGTAGTAGTTCGATCGATTGTGTCGTCAACTGTGATTGTTCAATTATTTTGTTAATTATATTACTCATCTTTTGATCAACCAAACTGACACTGGCGGCGGTATCAGAGGATGGAATATGAACAGATTGATGATTCGATGATATAGTAAGCGCTGAAGTGATAGATAACAAGTTGTGTGGCGACTCAAGAACTGACTCAGTAGAGGAAGATGACGGTTGTGGCGAAAAACCATGCTTGGTTACAGGTGATGATAGTATCAGCAGCGCCGCAATGGGTGATGGAGACGGTGAAGTCGACCCTTTTGATGTGGAGGGCAATGGCACAGGTGATGGTGGAACGGACGATATCGACATAGGCGACGCAGAGTAGGATGATGGCGAAGGAGATACAACAGATGAGGAGGAAGATGATGTTGGTGGCACCAGTAAGTGAGATGGTAAATTTTTTATGGTGTTTAATAATTCTTGATATTGCGCTGTTCTCCTGTGAAGGTTGAGGGTGCGAAGCTGCCGAATTCCTTGCCACATTCAGAACATTCATTGTCGGCGTCGGCACCCTTACATTAGTAGCGTTTATGTTGTTTTAGAGCTTGTATCGTGGCGTAGGTCTTCGAGCACACACAACTGTAAGCTTTCATGATGAGCAGAAAAAAATAAATAAATATAGCGATTGCAGAATGTAAGTTTCGATAGCCCAACCGATATGTCAACAGGTACAGCGAAGAGTTATTTCTCTCACCGTTTGAGCTTATTTGTGAAATTTTCTCTATTGTTTTATACAAGTCGAAAGTTAAAAACGCCGGAGCGTAAAAGTTTTGACGATAAAAGACACAAAACGAATATTATGAAACATTCACAGACATGAAGACTCCTTTGACAGCGAGGGTGTTCACAACAAGGTGCATAAGGACGATGTGGGGGAAAAGTGCAAAGAGAAGAAGGTAGAGAGAGAGGAGAGAAAAAAAGCGGATGAAAAAAGCTCTTAAATCGTGCGCACGTTATTATACAGTGATAAATTGCTGGAGAAATTTCATTGGGGTTAATTGTTTATTCGAAATATAAAAAATATTTGATAAACCACCCGCGAGAGGGGGCGGAGGAAAAGAAAAAAATTGAAT
>JAZBGX010002955.1:0-10428 GCA_037414775.1 Zonitis immaculata | reverse complement strand
ATACTGGAAGGTTTGCGCATCCTCACAATAAACTTGCAATTTTCTTTCTATTCCATTCACACCGGAAATCTTCGAATATTTACAAACAGATTTCAAATAGTAGCGTCGCGACGTCCAACAACTCAACAACACACATTATTTTCCATTCCATCACATAAACTAACGATATCAAGTAAGTTTGATTCGATTCGATTTTCTAATTCTAATTCTAAAAAACGTATTTTTACATTTTCAAATGAAATCATTTAAGATTTGATAAGACATTTATGTAGATGAAGATACAGATTTGTTTAGAATTCCAATTTAAATCGAATAATGTTTGTTTTGTTTTTTCTTTATTACCACTGATTTAATTACTTAACAACAAGAACAACAACAGAATAACCTAATGTAATAAAACAGTTAGATAATAAAAATCCCGAAATCCCGGAGATCTCCCGAGAAATTAGCCATTAATGGAAAGCTTTTATCGTGGCACACAATTATAAAGGAAATTATAATTTTTCCAACGAAATAAAATGGAGTCTCTCCTGTACGATGATATTCGATTATTTCGGAATTTTCTAGAAAAATTTAGAAGGAAAAAACAATTGAACACCAACTGTTATAGAATTAAAAAAGAAAAAGTCAAGTCGATACAGTTAATTCATAAAATTTTCAATATTGCACGCATCTATTACAATTTTCAAATAAGTACAACCATTTTTTTTTCACCTCTTCTATTTCTTTCTTATTGCCTGCAATCGCTATCTTTTATCTCAATTTTATTCTATAATTGACGTTAAGCTATATGGTTTTTATACATGTAGTGCCAACATAACATATTAATGGAGAAAAAATTCCCTAATTTTTTGCTGTTTACCGTAATATCACTTTTTCTTTATCAATCAATCTCAATATATAGTATATACAGAATGTCCCATAGTCAGGCGTTTGAGAAACCTCCATATCTCCGTTACTATGCAATATACCGACTTAGATTTTCCACTCAGCGGTAGCTATACAGACACTCTGTACAATTTTATAAATTAAAGATGAGCAACTTCAGCGATTGCATTGTTTTAGTGGTGCAGCTGTACAGCTATCAGAGATCGCCTCGCTTTTTTTTCATTGATAGTTTCCCGCAATCTTTTTATTCGGTCAGTATAGTCACAGCCTGTAATAGAGACTCACTTTTCAAGAGAACTCACCAAATCTATCACCTCAGAATCCCTAAAGAACGGACGCCATAGTTTTTAGCGTTGAATTTGCGATTTTGAACTTACTTAATGTCAGTTGTGTTTCTTCTTTAGTTCGGTGGTATTCCAACGTGTGGACACCTTGTTGCTGAGGATCCTCCGAGCACTGCCGTATGAGATTCCTTCCGATCATCTAAGACTATATAGATGTTCGTCGTTTGTGGATGTTCTGTGCGGCTCAAATTCTTTGCACTAGTGTGCAACTGTAGAATATAAAGGAGCACAGTTTCTATCAAGTCGGCGTTTATATTCTATCAGACATTTCTCCATTCTGACATTTTCTTCATTTTTTTTTTGTTAATTCTCTGGAATTATGGAAAAATCTCTCACACCTGGGACATCCTATATACCTATATAGTGGCAATAATTAGGTTTGTAAATTGAGTATAACTCGTCTATTATTAATTTGTATAAAGCCAAACAACGCCCTCTATATTCGAATACTGTTTGATTCTTGATAAACGTGGCAACATAGCTTCTATATTATATACATAAATATAGTCGGATCAATAAATGTTTGCATTTATGTTAACTTCAGTTGCATTAAGTTACGACAAAAAGTTTGACATGCGCCTCCTGTCATATTTACTATTATAACTTAACGTAAATGTAAAGATTTATTGATCCGACTATATTTGCGTATAAAACTATAAATATTTTTTTTTAAATGAAAAGTAGCTTATTTCCCCCAAGTAAAAATCCTCTTATTTATTATTATCGGTCGTATTTCGTATGATAGGAAAAAAAAGAAAGAAAGAATAATTTCCTTTGGAGGATATGTCTCCATGAAGATTTATTGTAGCCCATCCCGAATATCTTTTATAACGTCGTTGTCGAGAAACTGTTTTTCACACTTTTTTGTTGTTTGTTGGATGTTGTTCTTTTTTTGTGTTGTTAACTTTATTTGTTTCGTTGTTGTTTTTTGCAGCAGCAGCAGCAGCAGTAGCATCATCATGGACGTGTTCGATGATAATAATAATAATAATGATACAACTACAATATCGAATTCTACACGTTTCTCATCCTCATCAAATATACAAATAAATTCAGATAATACGGTCACATTTATTGTTGGTTTTGGTATTTTGGTATTATTCGTATTATTAGGAATTCTAGCAAGTGTTTTTCTATGTTTTATATTGAAGAAAGATCCGTATTTATGGGAAATTGAACGGGAACAGCAATTACAAGAAAAAGCACCAAACATCAATAGCGATCACGATGACCAACAACAACTAGAAAACGATGGAATCAAACAACAAACAACACAATTATGAAATTTATTATTATCAAATATTGATCGATTCAACCATATAACGATAAAAAAAAACAATTGGAGAGGAAAATAAAATTTCCACGTTTTGTCCATGTTCAAGTCAATATTGTACTACAAAGAGAAACTAATTAAAACACGACCTTGTAGACTAATTAATCAATTATAATTGAAGATTCGTACAGAGCGAAATTGTATTAAATTTTTGTTTTGTTTTGTTACGCAAAAAAAAATCGAAATACAAAGGAGAGATAACGAGGCGAATAAAATTATTTATAATTAACAACAAAATTGTTTTATTATTTCCATTAATTATAACAAAACCAATTAAACAAATGATTTGATTAATTATATATTTTGACAAATTAATAATGATCTGAATTGATGCTTAATAAATTTACGATTTTAGAATTTATTTTTGGTTATATTTAATCATTTAAATCTATTATTATCATTATTTTTATTATTAATATTGATTAGTTTCGTTCTTTTGTTTTTTATTTATATAATAATTATCATCATCATTTATTTCATTCGTAATTTACCAATTTTTTTGCAACATTTACTTGTAATTTCCGTAAAATCACAATTCGGAAAATATTCATTTAGATTATTTTCTAATTTATTCGAAAACCAATTTAAATTATCGCCAATATCGTAGTTCTGGAAAAAAAAAAGAATTTTTTTCTGAGGAAAAACAAACCAAAAACTACAATCCATCAATTACAGTCTGTATAATATTGATTTATTATACCAGGTGACAATGAACACCGGCTACAAGGTCAAACTTCTCAAATATTCGATGGAAATGCCCTAAATTTTCATAGACGATTCACATTTTAGAGGACATGGGCGATATTAAACTGTTGGAATCCTCCATATACTGCGGTAGCTCCGCCTATGTCCTCACAAATGTGTTTACTGAAATGATGAGTCCTGATTTAGAGGTGAAACGGATGAATATTGAATTCTATATGCACTAACTTCCATAGCAATCTTCTAAATTTCGAAAGTCTTCATTATACAATTAGACGAATTCGGACTTGTTCTCATGGTCACCTGGTATATACACATAATTCGTTGTTGTTTATACAGACTGTTATTGAAATGATGGTTGATTTATCAATAAACGAAATAATTTGATTTCTCAACAGTATATACAGACTGCAATTGAATCAGCTAATTACCTCTAGATGTTGGTCGATATTATCAGCAACGTTACGTAGATCACATACAACTTCGTTAACATAACGGTAATGGTTACGATTGATTTTCCTTTGGATTAAATCGAAATTCGGTCTTTCCTATGAATAATAATTATTAATTAATTTTTAGTAAGAAATTTTATAAATTAATTACGATAATATTGTAATTGAATAAACGAAATATTCCAGAATTTTTCAAATCGTTCAAAATCTTCTCGAAAATTCCTTTTGTTTTATTTGTTAAACCATTTTTCGATTCGTAAATTTTCGAATTTCTAGTTTTATACAATTGAAAATTTCCAGATAAATTATCCGAATAAATAGTTAATTGTGATGATGATGATGGTGTTGTTGTTGTTGTTGTTATCGTTGATGTTGTTGTTGTTGTTGACGATTTATCTTCATCATAATCCGTAAAATTACAATTTTTCAACCATTCATTAACTTTGTTGTAAACATTCAAATTCAACTTAACATATTTTTTAAAGGGGAAAATATCAAAAAAAGAAACACAGAAAACAACAAAACAAAATAGAAAAAACATAAATTAATAAATTTAAATTTGCTCAGATGACCACCAATCAACCTCTAAATTATTATCATTATTGTTGATAATCGGATCTTCATTTGTTGTTGTTGTTGTTGTTGTTGTCGTCGCCGTCATTGTTGTTGTTGTTGGTGCTGTTGTTTCTGATAATTTTTTAACAACTGTCGATTTCAATTTTATCCAATATTTATCATTAACAGCTTCAATACCTTTATTAACATTTTGTGCTGTTTCTAAAAATTCAATAACACAAGGATTTATTGTCGTTGATGTTGCTGTTGTTGTTGTTGTTGTTGTTGCTGTTGCTGCAGCTGTTGTTGTTATTGTTGTTTTAGATGGATAATAATAACTACCAGGTTTCATATAAATCATTGAGTTTGTATCATCATCATTATCATTGATTTTTATAGAAAAATCATATAAATTTGTTTGATTCGCTTGATCTACAGTTGTTGTTGTTGTTGTTGTTGCTGATATTGTTGATGTTGTTGTTATTATTGATATTGGTAATGTTAAATCAGCTAAATTCTTCTCGTTATCATTTGTTGTTTCGCAAATTGTTTGCACTTTTTTCTCATCTACAGTTGCTGTCTTTAATAATAATAATAATAATAATAATAATAATAATAATTTGTTAATAATAACAAAATAACGCATAAAATCAATGTGTATGGGTTATTTTTCTAATAATTTTTACCTGTGATGGTATGAAATTGTTGTTGTTATTATTATTATTATTATTATTATTACCACCATTATTTTGATTGTAATCTAAATTGAAAAAAATTCTAGTTAATTCAGCAGCTAATTGGCATGTCTCACGTTCCCATCGTATATAACACGTTTTAAATTGATTAGTTAATTGTTGTTCTAATTTATTTAAATTGATTAAATTGCGACTTTCCCAATATCCTTTCAATATATGCCAACAATTTATTAAACGTATAAATGCATAAATGAAATCTTTCGTTGCCCATGGTATACCTTGTGAATGTATATTCGATATTGTTGTACGTGGTTTAATAATTTCAGTACGTGTACGTATACATAAATTTTGTATATTACGAAAACATGGACGTGTACGATTTTTATATGCAATTTGTTCAGCTATCAAACAACTACGTTCTAAAAATTTGATAAAATTATCTGTATCCATTTCGATATCATCCGAATTAGTCTAAAAAAAAAATAAATAGGAAAATTCAATTAATAAATTTAATTGTATAATTGATAATTATTGTGAAATTATTTAAAACCCCCATATAAAATTCCTCAACTGTTGGTATAATTAAACCAAATTCGAATTCCGGTATAGGCGGTGGCGGCGGCGGCGGCGGCGGCTGTTGTTGTTGTTGTTGTTGTTGTTGTTCGGCTAGACGATCGTTTAGATTGTCGTCTTGGGAATCACCACCACGATTACCAACATTATTACTACCACGTGTCGGTGCTAACATAACAACTTCACCATTACCATTACTACTACTACTATTATTACTATTATTATTACTGTTATTATTATTAGTCGTATTACTGTTAGTATTGTTGTGATTTGTCAATTGTGTCATTGGTAAATTATATTGATTACCAACATTGAATTGTGTATATTGATAATGTTGTAGATATGGTCGTTGTGTTGTTGTTGATGTTATTGTTTGTTGTGGTTGTACAGAAGCTGCTGCCGCAGCTGCAGCAGCAGCCGCTGTATACGATATTAATGGTGCACGATAATTTATTGGTGGATAATATGTTGATGGATATAGATTTTGACATGCACAAACATGGTGCATATGTAAATGGACATTCTGTTGTGGATTATTTGTACCATCTGGACGACTTTGTTCCATTTTTTATTTTTAATATTTTTTAAATTTTTAAATCTTTCTTTTTCTTGTCTTGTAAAAAAAACTAAACAAATTCGAATCAATTATTTCAATGTTTCAACAATTATTTCCGGATATTTTACCAATTTTTCTTAATTATTTAGAAGTTTTGCTGAATTTACGCGACATTATTTTCAAAAAAAAAATTGTTTGACATTCCTATTAACTGGTCGTTATGGCAACTAGTTTTTTTCTATTTTATTTTGAAACTATTCGGAAATAACGAATAAATAATGAATAAAACAATTATTAAATCACTCTAATTGGAAATTATCACGACATTCTAATCTATTTTGACAAAATTAAATAATTCTATAGTCGCATCAAGATCGGAATCAAGACTCAACTAGAACTCGACAAACTCGACCCAACATAATAAAACTAAAATCCCTATTTATATAGATTATTCCAGATTTTATTACAAAACAAATTGGAAAAAAATCAACGATATCCTCCGAAAAAACAAAAAACAATAATTTTTATTAATTTTAAATCAATATTGAATCGATAAATCCTAATTAGTTTGGAATTAATTTAAATTTAGCGCCGATTTTACTGAATAATCACCCTAGATTTTCGACAATTAACAAATAGACGAAGAACTCTAATCGCAAGTTTGCCAAATCGTGCACCACAAAATATTGCTCAAATACATCAATATTGAGTCTAATTAATTTAGTTTAAGTGTAATTGTATTGATTGAAATTAATAAAATTTGTTTTTCTCACCTTTATTTTGACAAATTACAAATGATTTATTTTATTTATTTTTATTGAATAAATAATATGGCAACGTAGAGTTGATGTTCCGTTTTTTTTATGTAGTTTTTGACAGAATATTTTGACAGAATTTTATGTTGAATTACGCATAAACGAGCTAAAAATGAGGAAGTCTTTTTTTTTTAATTAAATATTAAACAAAAAAGCAACGATAATTATCAATTGATTTAATTACGGAATTAATAATTTTTGCATTATCACTCTATATACGCAACAACTGCTATTATAGTAGAATATGGCAGATACAGCATTTGGTCGTAGTGAAATTATTGGTTTAGTTGTAAGATTAACATTAGTGTCTGCTGTAACTTTTTTTAGTATAAAATGGTTGATGAATCAAGTTGATCCGACTAATAAAAGTAAGAAGAAGGCACGTAAAAAGGCGCAAGAACAATTGAAACGGTAACTATACCAAAATTTTCCAATAAGAAAAATTATATAATAAGTCGATTTTAGATTAGCTACTACCGGACATGCACCTCTTGTTATCGATAATTTATCCGATTATGAAATGATGATAGCCGCACATCTAGTCCATCCGCAAGATATAAATATAACATGGTCGAATATAGCCGGTTTAGATAATTTAATACAAGAATTACGTGAAACAGTTATATTACCAATACAACGTAAAGATTTATTTATTGATTCACAATTAACAACACCACCAAAAGGTGTATTATTACATGGTCCACCTGGTTGTGGTAAAACGTTGATAGCAAAAGCTACAGCCCATGAAGCTGGTACACGTTTTATTAATTTAGATTTATCAATATTAACTGATAAATGGTATGGTGAGAGTCAGAAATTAGCATCAGCTGTATTTACATTGGCTATAAAATTACAACCGTGTATTATATTTATTGATGAAATCGATTCATTCTTACGTATACGTA
The DNA here is from genome assembly GCA_037414775.1 of Zonitis immaculata. Lineage (NCBI taxonomy): Eukaryota > Metazoa > Arthropoda > Insecta > Coleoptera > Meloidae > Zonitis > Zonitis immaculata. Next base: position 2,610 of record JAZBGX010002955.1, on the reverse strand, counting down.
ATCAACAAGATCATGAAGCCACAGCTATGATGAAGGCACAATTTATGTCGTTATGGGATGGTTTAATTACCGATACAAATAATACTGTTATTATAATGGGTGCTACAAATCGTCCACAAGATTTAGATCGTGCTATATTAAGACGTATGCCAGCATCATTTCATATACCAATGCCAAATCGTTTACAACGTGAGAATATCTTAAAATTAACATTAGAAAATGAACCAATATCGGATGATATTAATTTAGAACGTTTAGCTATTATAACGGAAGGTTTTTCTGGTTCGGATTTAAGGGAATTATGTCGCAATGCTTCCGTTTATCGTGTTAGAGATTATATGAAAAATCAACCAATAACAACAACTGTTTTACATGATGATTCAATTGATGAATTTCATGATACTTTACGACCGATAACTATGGACGATCTATTGGCATCTTTTAATAAAATGAAAGAATCGAAAATGCATTGTGGCACATTACCAATGCAAACTAGAATTGATTTAGATTAGACACAAATATATTTTGTGTAAATAATTGTTAATTATGGAAGGATTTGATCAGTTTTCCAAATTTTGTAGTAATCAATGTATATAAATTGAGACGGGAATGTTACTATTTACCGATCAATTATTGCAAATTTTAGCATTTTAATGGAACACATGATGCCACTATCACAATTATTTTTATTAAATAAAATAGATAGCAATTGCATAGTAACAAATTTTGTTTTAGAAAGAAAATAAGAACGATAATAACGTCTATTATTATATTTAAGTGTAATTTATGTAAATTTTTCATGTGTCGATAATTTAAAAAGTACCCATTTTTTTTTTTTGAACAAAAAAAACAAACGAAACATTCGAATTATAGTGAATAATTTTTATAATTTGTTGCCAAGCTGTCTATAAGATAACGTTTAGTTTGTTATCTGAAAATAGAATGTAAATATTTGATTTATGATCTTATTATACGTTTAATGTAATTGTTGGCAAATTCCAGTTATATTTTTCACATTGATAACAATAAAATTTTGTTTCTATAATTATAACAAGTTTAATCTTTAGATACACTGACAATGAGATGATCTAAATTAAAGTCCCAGCCTTGAAGTTGCGTTGGTCACAAGGTTGTTGTCGAAACCATCAAAACGTTCCTACTCATACAGTGACTTCAGTTGTGAGGTCTTCCCAAGTTTCGTCATTCATCTATCCTTACACCTCTTCGAATTCTTGCACTTCTGAATTCCAAATTACTGCTTTCTTGAAACAATTCTTCCTTAATATCCATTCATGCAGCGTGCCAAAAGTGGATGGCGTCTAAAATAGAAACCTGGCAAAATTGTTCATCATCCATACATACTTTTATATCATCTCTAACTGTGCTTTAATTCAAGACTTTCGAAAGGTTGTAGCCCATTGGTAGTGTTGGACGGCAAGAAAATGAGCTTGCTGTCCAGTTGATCAACATTATTTGGATCTATGAGCAAAATTTCGGCGTGCCACTCGTGTAGCCCAATCTGAAAACTGATCTGCAATCATCCATGTTCGAATTTTTGCAAAATAAAGACATGGTAATGTTTGGATGTTTACAAATTAGTTTGTAAATGATAGAGCGCCACTTCCCGAATCTATTAAGCCACCTTATGCCGAAACAGTTTCTGCAAAGTTCATTCCCAGCCTTTTCCATTCAGGTGGCTGATATTGAAGAAAATGAACGTTATAACCGGTAACGCTATAACGAAATTTTACTATATATATATATATATATATATATATATATATTTCAAAATTACCACGAAATTCTAGGAAATTTCGTTTTTTTTCGTTGAATATTAGTCACGATTGCCAATTGTCTAACATCAAATATAACTAAATTCGTTTGTATGTGTGTGTGTGTGTGAGATGGTGTGAGTGTGTGAAGAAAGACAAAGACATTTGACAGTGGTGTTGGAAATTTTTCAATGAATTTTCCTTTCACAAATCACAAGCAAAACGAAAATAACCAACAACAAAAGGAAATTCTTTCGAATCAATTCGAGAAAATTGTATTAAAAGAAAATTAAACAATTGTTTTTCAATTAATAATTATATAAATTGTAAATACAATATGATTCGATTATAGTAGTGCACAATGTCGCCTCATTGGGTGACGATAAAACGCATGTGTTTTAATAATCTAGTGATTTGTGTATATGTAGTTAAATTACCTATATTTTCTCAATTCTAATTAAGGTTAAAACACAAATTTAGAACAATTTCTCCGATATTTTATAATAAAATCGAAAATACACACACATACACACTTACACACACACGAGAAAAAAGATGTGCCAATTTGCAACTATAAAATATTGCAATTTTTATTTTAAAAAAAACCTAATCGCTGTGCGATCTAGTTGACTGTGATTTTTGTTTGTTTGTTTAATATTCGTATATTGTGTTTCCTGTTGGATTTTTTTACGTTAATTTAGAAAAACTACAAATAATTTAGTTGTTTTTCTTTTGTTTTGTTTATTCGTAATCGGGAAAATTTGTTTAATTTTCTAACAAATTAGATGGAAAGTGTGCAATTGTTTCAATGTTACCAACATTATTCATTATTATAAAA
>JAZBGX010002953.1:0-10996 GCA_037414775.1 Zonitis immaculata | reverse complement strand
TTTTAATTTTCGTTAATATTCCGTTCTGTTCAAGCAAAAACAAGTGTTCCTCAAACGTCTTATATTGATTGTTTTATTTTGTTTCCTGCAATTTCGTCTCCTTTGTCTTCACCTTTTGTAATTTATGAATAATAGCTATTGCCTACATCTGCTAAATGTTTGTTCGTTACATCTGAACGGGATAATTAACCGAAACGGTTTTTCCGATTTTTATACAGTATGCTACAGGATAAAAGCTCTGATACACCAAATTGTTGAAATTCGAACAATTTGATCTTGTTTTGACTCAAATTCATGCTTATCATAATTATTATCTTATATTTTATATATGTATAGATATTTTGATTAATGAGTTTATTTTAGGCGTAGAATCTTTTTTATGACGAACATTGTATAATGGGCGCGGTAAAACAGTAGGGAATTATCCTGTTAGATCTAAGGAACAAGCATTTAGCAGATGTAGGAAATGAACCACCATTCATTCATAATTTGCACAAATGGAAAAACAAAAGAGACGCAATTGGGGGAAACGCAACAAAAACTATTTATAAATATCTAAGATTCAATTTATTGAAAAAGAATTTCATAGAATCGACAGAGATTAAAGTGTTATCATTGATTGTTTATCAATGAAGTGCATAATTCCGTACTATAAGTTTTCAAGTGAGCTAGAACTCTGAAACTGTATCAAAATTGTGTAAAAGTCTCCTGAAATATTTGAAATTCAAATTCAAGTAACAATTCTCTAGGGATATTATTCTATACTTTCTTTTATATGAAAATATTTTTTATGCTAACAAAATATGTATTTTTATTATTATTTTATTCGCAAAATTACAAAGTGACATAAATAAAAATATCACAAATATATTTCCCTCAAGATAGATCCAAAAAAGGATAGGAAATCCTTTTATTGGTACGAATAAATAAAATATTGTTGTAGTCGAAGATGTTTGCACCAGATTTTTTTTTTTATTTCTATTCAAACTATCGCAGATGATTATCCTTGAATTTTCAGACATTATTTTCAGTATTTAGTATAATATTTTATTTATAAACATCAAGTCATTAGAAGAGCCACATAATTCATTTCAGCCTACGACAGTGTCAAGTAAAGTAAAACTTTCACAAAACTACCCCATTACGTTTCCAATACTTTCTAACTGAATCCCCCACAATTTCGTATCCGCTTTTTTTTCTGTTTCACACCCAGACAAAAAAATATACAAAATCAGCTGTTTCTAGTCTAACAGAATGCAACTTATTATACAAAGACCATCCTAATAATTACATCAGGATTGGTTGTGGTCGGTAATTATCATCAGTTTCAATTTCACAGTTGATTTTCCCTTTTCTTCACTGATTTAATCAAAATACATAGACGATATGGGAAACATTAGACTATGTATATAAAAATAATTCTATAATCTTAACATAAGGACTCCGAATTAGATCAAAAACAAACACTTAATAGATTGGGAATTTAAATTAAAGTAAAAACTTTCTTTTCAGTAATTTAGTAGGCGTATGTGTACGTATGTGTTGGTGCATATGTGTATAGTAATCTAACATATGTGTGTGTGCGTGTGTATTAAAATATTAAAGTCAGCGAATGCTTGATTTCACGACAATTGTAATTAGATTTTTAAAAATAAATACAAAAAGAAGGGCGGCGCATTTTCCTCATTCAATTGTTTCTTGTTTTTGTTTTTTTATTGGGCTCAAAATACGGATAGAATATTGCATTTGAGGTTATTATTCTAATAATATAGCTATAAAATTTATCCTACCTTTTACCAATGGAAGATGATAACTTATGGATATATGATTGAATGTTTATCTTTTTGTCCTTTTGTCCTTCACATCACCCACACTCAATTTAATTTCAATTCGATAGAACGCGATTTTCGTTTGTTTTCAACACACACACACACACACACACACACATACACATATTTATACCGAAATTACCGAAAATTGTTATAGAATTGCATTACGATTCAATTTATTAAATTAAATAATCACTTTTTTATCAAATTTATGTTAAAATAGAATTAATAATTTTTAATTAATAATTTGCAGACAGTTTACCGTTACAATGTCACCCTCTACCTCCACCTAGCAATTATAACAAGAACTACAATTATTTTATTGTAACAACTTCAGGACGATCAGATTGGGCGATTTATTTATTACAAATCGGGCGATTTCTATTCGAAACTTGCGACAAAGTTTTCAACAAAGTCACAAGTTGCAAATACGGCAATTTTTCACATTTATGCAGAAATTCTCTCTATTCTCAATATATTGTAATATTTTTAGCCAAATGTTTCTTTATATTTTGCATTTGGCGTTTTCTTTATAAAGAAAAACGATGAGTTGCTACTTTTGAGCGACATGGAAACATATTGCGACAATAGAAAACTGATTCCAAGATGTAAATACAAAAAAAAATATACATATAAAAATTAGACCGGCATACTTTTGTCATCTAGGATGGTCCGGAAATTACGACAAAAAATTCTAGTGGTGATTTTACACTTAAAAACAATAGGATAAGTCTATGTAACACTTTTTCGAAAGCTCAATATTAAAGGGGATTTAGAGCCTCAAACTTGTTTTTTTTTTAAAAAAAGGACTTACCAATAACTTCTTTTGTACATTTGTTTTTTATAATAAATGGTTTCAACACAAAAAAATTTGGTGGAAAATGGATAGCCATGATCATCTACATAATCGTTCAGATCTTCTTTATCTTTAGATTCTTCCAACCTTCATTCAGCTTTTAATGAATGAAGATCATAGAAAAATACGTCAGAAAGGTTTTCTTGTTTGTCATCGGTAATGTGAACCGTTTTCGAGTAAAGTCCATTCAAAGCTTAGCAATAATTGACAAATTTCGTTCAATATACAACATAATCAAAGCTTGCTTTGTAACATATTTTGTTATCAGTAAGCATAAATTCTAGAAAATTACTCTAACATTTTGTTTCTATTAAACATCGAAGCATCTCACTTCCAATGCACGCTTTGTTTATTGTCTATTGAACTATAGTGCTAAGCTTTGAATGGACTTTATCCGAAAACGGTCGACTTTATGAACTTCAAGCAACAGATCTTCAAATGTATGACCATATAGTGCCTTATATACTCTTTAGGAATATCCATTTTGTATGTTGGTACAATTTATCACTACAAACAAGTGTACAAAATGTCTTCTATACCAACAAAATTATTGGCAAATTCTCTTCCGTTAATATTGAGTTTTCGAAAAAACTGTGCCTCTATTTTCGAGTGTAGAATCACCCCTTGCACATAATTTCAGGACACTCGGTATAGTACGGTTAAGATTATCGCAATTGAAAAAAGTATACAGCTTCTAACACGCTTACTATAAGTACACATGCAATTTTTTCATTATTGTTTTCTTGTTGAAAAAAAATATATCTACTTGGAGAGAAATATGGTGGATGTATTTTCCAGAGAACCGAACAGAATAAAAAATCTATATATACTAGAGCTATTTAATTTTTTCCAATGTTAATTTTCTTGAATTACAATATTTACACAACACTTTCATTGTATAGAATGTTTTGCAAGGAGATTCTTGAAATTATAATAGAAATGAAACGGGTGAAAGCATAATTCCTCTTATAAGATAAATTATGTCTAATTAAATTGTAAACAATTTTATCTATGGGCCGTTGAAATGCCCGGAGATATTTAGTAAATTAACTCTACGAAAATTCCAAACGTAATACAATAACATTATTGAGATAGATATTTGCTTTTATATTATTCATCAATTTCATCGGTATCTATAGTTAACTGTTTGTTATTCAATTGAATTAACCTACGAATAACAAATAGATATGCAGATATTTAATAATTATTAATCATAATTCAAAAAAAAAAAAAAAATACAGTAGAACTATCTTTGGACGGGAAAATAAACGTGTCCATTCAAATGGATTGACAGCCCAAGAGATATTGGAAACCTTTATGCATTGTTACTCAACTGTACGACAAAATTATAGGTGCACTTAGAGAATGGAAAAATTCTTAAGAAAATAATGATTTTTGAAATAAGTATTGTGCCATAGCGGTTTCTCAACAGATTTACTACGTATGAGAAGTCCGTAAAATGTGTTCGGTTATGTAATTTGTTTGTATATAGGCCCCAAAGTTTTGCCTTTGATTATAAAATTATTGTGGATTCGAATTAAATTCGCCAACTATTCCAATTTATTCTATTTTATTATTATTCTGAAAACAATCGTATTGATGATAATAGAAATGGAATGATAGACAAAGCAAGATAGAAAATCTATAAGTAACTACCATGTGTATGTTAAGTTGAGATTAAATTATATAATTTAATATGAATAAATGATAATTCCATTTATATAAATTAAATGTGGGGCTGATAGTTACAATGTTCATTTCCGGATTCTCTCCTAAATAATAATAATAATAATGATAATAATAATAATAAGATGAATCATTGGGTAAAGTTTTGGCAATATGTCTGAGAATTCCATCGAAACTTTGAATTAACAGCATTACAGAAATCGTTTGATGCCATTTCAAGTTATACAATAAAATATCCCATTGGAAATATGAGGATTGGATTTTTATCATGTTCGCATGGATTAAAAAATCATCAGTCATCATTTAAAACGTTTTTTCAATCATTTCAATATATTCATTCCATTATTGTTATCGATATTGAAGAGATCGTACTCAATAATGGAGTAATTAAACTAAATCATAGAATTAACTACTGATTAAACTAAACAGTATGTTTCATATAGAAATAGTAGCGATTTGGTATAATAATTTTGGATGTATTGGATCGAATAAGAATCAACGTTTTCCTTTTTATCAATTTTTAGCAAATTCAGCAAAACCATATGTATTCAATCTAAATGGTAATAGTCCAGATATCTATATATATATAGAGATATAGAGATACGAAAGAAAGAATTTAAACTTGATCCTGATAAAGCTGAACGGTTTTCATGTTGAAAAACTTGATTTAGCCTGAATGAATGAATCATGATGATAGCAATTTTGGTCGTTCAAAAAAAAGAAAACGGTCGCTTTCTAGAGTGGAGCGTGAAATTATAGAAAAAAAATTGTCAAACCAAAAAAAAAAAAGGACAATTTATAATCGGTTTATCCTTTTTAACAGAAAATCGTATTTCAATGGAGAAATTTGTAGTTCAATTACCATATTTCCCAACAATCCATGAGACTTGATCTAATAATTCTCCCGGAAAATTAAGCCAACCTGTTGTTTTTTTATTTTTTTATTTAAACAATTATCTACGTCTTTCTCATTGCTCAAGTCTTCCCACTTATCATCAATATTGATTGGAGTGTTACTTTCAAAATTTCTCTATGTGTTATTAATTTTTTGTTTCCTGCAATCTCATCCTTGTAAATATTAGACATTTCCTCTATCTATTAAATTTATTTCTTCCATAAAAATATACAACTTCTCTATTATTATTATTATTATTATAAAGTCAAGTTAACTGATATTGAAATGGGTCTAATTGGAATCGACTTTTCCAGTTCCCTACTAATTTCAACAATACTGAATTATCTAGTTGACAAGGGTGCATCACGTCAAAAATATCACTTCTAAATTCTATCATATATTAGGTAATCCAATAAGGACTGAGCAATGAGCAATCTCTCAACTGAAAATATGACGATTGAGCTCACTTTGTTGTCGTATTAAATAAGTTTAATATCTAAGGATAGCTAAAACTTCTAATAATCGCAGAACTAACTATAAAAGATTCTACACTCGGCCGATCGATTATTTACGGCTAGATCTAACCTGAAAAACCAGATAAGAAGTGAAAAAATAAGTAAGGAACTCAACATATGTACGTTGTATAAAGGACAAAATTCGTGAATCAATGGATAAAGAATATCATATATAGATCGCGGTAATCAGAGATGTAGGAGACGTATGAAAAGATAGAAAGAAGCATTGTGAAACCGGAACAGGCTGAATTACTAAGTCGTGCAGTGAAAAAAATGAATTAGAGGGACATACAAGAGTTGGAGACTTGGGAAATACAGTTTGTTCAATGTTGAAACTTTGATTCGAAAACTCTCAAATATTTTGAGACTTCTAACGATATAAATTCGAAAATTGATAGACTTTTGTCTTTTGAAATGAGAATCTATCCTACATAGAAAACGTACTCTTTTCGAATTCACCTAAATCTATCTCTTTTCGACTTATTTGCCATTCAAATGGTCAGTTTTATAAGAGGCGCATCCACCAATTTTACATAAACATTTTCTAATCCATCTTCCTCATACCGTATATCCAATGTTTAATGAGGATGTAACAAGCAGTACCTAATTCTCTTGAATTATTGAGAAATGTTGAATTAAAATTTCAATCATCTTATAGGTGCCTTACAAATCTGTGTAAGGCATATTGAGCTTAATTATCATATTTCAATGGGTAGCAGTCCGCTTAGAGATTCTCGATAAATTACTCTGTATAGTCGACAGAAATCTTCGAAAAATATAAATTAGAGAGGCTGGATTCTATCATTTTAATTATTTGGAAGCAAACAATGTAATTTCTAATTCAGTCAGTCAGTACAAACGGTGGAAATATTAAGTTGGATGTTGTAAGGATTTGAAACGAATTTCTAATAAATTCAAATCATTAATGTCTTGAAATTAATGGAAATATCGAATCTGTTGGATTACTTTCAAGAAAATTGAATTTAAAGTTTCCCTGTATTTCATTCATATACAACTCTTATATCATATCTATCGATATCGATGATTCTGTGTTTTAGAAGTAAGAAATTTTCATAATTTAAAAAATCAATTCGTTTTATTATTCAATGTTTCAATGAATTAGTGATCGATCAGTAATCATGTGAACTATTTTGATGCAAATCATTGAATCGATGATTCTACTGCCTATAGAGATAGAAAGAGAGAGATTTGTAATTTCCTATTATTACTGAAACATTTCACAACTGAATAGTGTCTAATATACGCTCCCCGATCCTTTATATATAGTTCTAGTATTGATGTTGTGTATTCATTGCTAAAAGCACTTGTTCAGCACTTCAGGTTGCCTTTGGACTCAATTCTAACTACATGGTATTGTTAGAAAGAGACATTAACAAATAACAACGAAATTAGTATGATGAGGAAGTAGCTCTCCTGGAATTGCAATATTATTATTATTATTATAATTTTGGTATCATGATACATCAAATAAAAGTATGTCTTGTTTTTTTTTCCCAATGGTTTTGACTGTTGATTTGTAGCGCTTGTGCTCTTCTAATATTAGTTGGATCTGTATCACCCCAATTCCTGTTGGAACTCTGTTTCTAGTGGAGACAGAAAAAGTGCACTCGGAGAGTTGCAAGACCAGAAAAGTCTCTAGTGGACCACCCAGTACATATAGAGATAATTCCATAATTGGAAAATGTATATGTATACCGACAATTTTTACAAGGAACATAAAAAGGAAACTGTCAATTATTAAGGACCTTGTTGGTTTAGGAATGAATCGAAATTATTGAATTTCGTCTGTCGCTAAAACTTCAAATAACTATTTTGTTTTTTTCCAATGGAATGTCAACAGAACAGTTTTATTAAACTTTATTACGAACAAAAAATAAATAAAACAAATCAATGGCGTGGTGTGTTATGGTGTCTGAATTATTTTTATTAACATAATAAAGCTCAATGTTTATAGGAGTAATCTTGACGAACTTGAGTTTGAGAAGAATTAACTGGAGATTTCAATCGCTATCTTGCAGTTCTGACATTGAATGATAATAAAAATAAAATTGAAGTGGTAAATCTTGTTATATTGTGTCTATATGCTAAGGAGATGAACGTGCTCATATATACGAGTATATAGAAGTGGATAACTAATACTGAAATTAGGTCAATTATTACTGTAAATTGCTTGTTGTTTTTTGTGTTATCATCATACTATAGTTGAGTTGACATGATGAACATTTCTAGATATAGCAACTTGGGAATAGAGCCATAAAATTAAAACAAATAGAAACTATACACAATTCAATATTGAACGTATATTCCCGAAAGACTTGTCAATCGATCTATCGAAGTTCATTTATTGTTCAGCCAACATTAATCTTTTCCCATTTAGTACCAATTCTAGACACTTACGTTTATTAACAACATTGATTGCTTATTGTCAGAGAATAATTGCAGGAATATGACAAAATTATAGACCAATCACAGAGTGATTGCTTCCTTAAAACAAATATATATATATATACATCATACTTTTCCAAATTGCGTTTGTAATGATTGTTGAGTGGACACTAAAATTTCGATAGCAATAGAGGTGCGAGCCTTCCGAATACTTCCAGGCATTATTTTGTGTACTGTTGGCTATTTTTTTGTTTTTTTAAAGTAAATAGAGTCGAGTGGATCAAGATCAGGTAATCGTGCTTGGACAATAAATAGGAATAAAATAACTATTCAAAATTCTTCTGAAAGCTGAGGCCTAATGAGCTAGACAATCAACCTAATGCAGACATATCAAACTATCCTATTGAAATTTTCCAATAATAAAAATAAATCGCCATGCAAAAAAATTTTGATAACTCATCGCAGTCAAGTATGAGCCAATTATGTTGTTGTCCAGTATAACACACCAAATATTTATAGATCAGTAATCTTTCAAATTCAGTAGGATTTTCTAACACCCGATGTCCAAGATGCAATCGCAAAAATATAATTTGTAAATTTGCAGTACTTACTTCAGCAAATATTTAGCTCAGTCATTTCAAATGGATCAGCCGATTTAATAAATTCTATATTTGTTCCAGAATAAATAAAGCTTGACTTGGAGATGAAAATTGTTTTTTGTACTAACTTAATGTTTCTCGCAATCTTAGTTTCCTCTCATCGTAATTTCTAGCACAAGATCTAAATAAACACGATGTTTCATAGGGTCAACTAGATCATAATCAACGAGTTTATTATGTTGAACTTTCGCCGTAAATCTTGACAGTAAGTTGTTTGTGGCTTTTGCAAGGAAGATTCTAACTAAACACTTTCAACACAGCTGTCTTTAAATTACGACCAAAAGATTATAAATTCATGCTTGTAGAATGTGATTCATCGATTACTAATAATCTTCAACTGTTGTATTTTCACCAAATCCTTTTTGTTTTCAGAAGACTTTGTCCAAATCAGCTTAAAGTGTCTCTTGGAGTTTTCGCAAAGACTATTAGGTTTGTTCAAGTTTAACAGGAGAATCCCTCAAACTTCCATTATTTCAAAAATTATTATAGACTGTTAATTTCGATTTCTATCAATAAGGGCTGGAATTTTCGAATAGGAACTTGATGGAATCGTTCAAAACGCAATAAATTCCTTATTCTATTCTTTATATATAGAATGTGCAATTTTCTTGCTGGTTGACATGAGAATTTCAGATTGCAACTTGGGAATACGACTGAAACTCAATACAGAGTTCAGTTTATCGAAACAATAGTAGAACATATAATCTCAAGAGACTTTCAATGAATCTTCCGAAGTTTGTTTATCATTTCCTCTCTATTGTTCAACAACATCAATTTATTTTTATTTTATTCTCTCGTTCACTAAAGTTGTTGGTATTTTTTTTATTTTTGCTTGAAATTAAGCACGAAATTCATACATTTCCCGAGTAGTTTTCGTAGTTGGAACAAGCACGGAAGGCTCTATATACAACCAAGCAAGAATAAATTTATATTTCAATGTTGTATTGATCAATAATAGTTTCAAGTTGTAGTTTGGTTATTTTTTAATTTTATTTTTTTTTCGAAATAATACGTTCACGATTCGTGCATGAAACGAATCAAATTTCCGGCCATTGTAGAAGAACTTTTCGAATAGGTGAAGGCAGGCGTGGAACGTCTTCTATAAGATATTCAAATCGATATATTGCGCTGATGTGCTCGTAAAGAAACCTTTTTCGTCTTTCAACAAATAAACTTTCATTAAGTATTGAAAATTCTTATCGATAATAAGAATAGACAAAGAAACAAAACAGAATATTACCGAATAAAGCTTCTTGATTATTATTACTATGCGAAGCTCAATAATTTCCAACCGTAATTCCTTCCAACATGTAATTTCCTTATTAATAGTTAGAAATTTAACTTTCCGGATATTCGGATTTAATAATACCACCATTGAGAAGGATCTCAATAATTTCCAATTTAATAGAATTCTCTAAAAAAAAAAAACAAAAACAACAAGGTATTAATTTTAATTATTCCTCAACTCAATGAATTTAAGTCCACGCAGGCTTATAGACAATAGTTTCCGGACACTACTAGAAAACTTCGCTTTGGCGTATCAATGTTGGTCCAGACTTGCTACCCTCATATGCATTTTCAATCAGTATTGGCCGTAGCTGGTGTATCAAGCTCAGACCGGTCTTGGCTATACCGCCAGCATGAACTACTCTTGACCAGCCTTAGCTTGTTAAGCGTAGACCGTAGTCTTGACTATCGAGACTCGTCCAGACTTGGCAACCAAAAAGGGGGCACGAAGTTATTATATAATAAACTTTCACCGAGGCTATGCCAATACTAGTTTGCAAACTTGAATCAAAATTCTACAGATTTAGCCAAAGCTATAGTTAAGCCCATACCACTGCTGTATACGTACGACTACCCCTTGGTATATTTTGGGCTTAATCATCTTTTCCTACTGTTTTATATTTCGAGATTTTAATTCATTCATCTTGATAATTACAACAATAAGTCGAAAATCTTGTCTTGATGGAATTCTACAAAGGACTTTAATGAAATCATAGATTAATTTATTGTGGATTTCCACAAAACGAAAAGGGCGTAATGGAGAAGATTCACTCAACATTTTGCCCTATATACATATATATACCGGGTGTCCCAGTCATCTGTAATCGGTCCATAACTTTTTGTCTGTTCGATATATTGAAATG
>JAZBGX010002952.1:0-10996 GCA_037414775.1 Zonitis immaculata | reverse complement strand
TACGAACGTTGACAATACGTCAGTAATACGTACGAACGTTGACAATACGTCAGTAATACGTACGAACATTGAAAATACGTGAGTAATACGTACTTACGTTGGAATTATGTCAATAATACGTACTTACGTAGAAAATACGTTAGTAATACGTAGGTACGTTGAAATTACGTTAGTAATACGTACGTACGTTGGAAATAAGTCAGTATTACGTACGTACGTTGGAAATACGTCAGTATTACGTACTTACGTTGGAAATACGTTAGTATTACGTACTTACGTTGAAAATACTCTCGTTGGCGCTTCTATAACAATATCAGTAAAACGTACATACTTCCAAAGTTTCGATTTTGAAAATACGTCAGCGGTACGTATGAAAAACAAGAAATAACCAATGAAATGTTGAGTGATTTAGTTTTTATATTAGGTAATACTAAAAAATTCAAATGCGATTATAGGAAATTTATATTTTATTGTTATTAAAATTAAAAATAATTACAATAATTATTATTAATTTCCACCAAATAATTGTTCTCTTAATTACATCACAATATAAAATCACAATTTTTATGTATATATATATATATATATATAAATGAGATATTATTACAATATTTACAAAAAAAAAAAAATTGCACCCAAAAATATATAATTATACAAGGTGACCCAAGTATACGATGAAGCTCTTGTATCTATATAGCGACACTACTATAACGTTGATTATAAAATACAAACCTATATCTTAAATAACAAACAAGTTCCTCGTATAACTGGGACGTCCTGTATATATAATAATTTAAAAAAAAAAGCACAACTATTGTACAACAACCGTAGATTCTTAAATTTCAAACAAAATACTGAATTCTTTGGATATAAATTATAAAAATAAAAAATTCATCTTGGTATTTTATCAAGAAAATCCATTTCGACAATTTTATCAATTCTCTCCAAAATCGTATTCAATTTCTTATCATATTTATTATCACCAAATATTGATTGTGTTGTATAATCGATATTACCACTACTTTTACAATATTCAGTTCTATGTTTATTTGAACATAAACTTAATGTTTTAAAGAAACCATGTAAATCTTTTAATTGATCAATATGATTCATTGTTAATAATAATTCATTACGTTTCATTGGTAATGTTTCAATTTGTCTATCGGTAAATTTTCTATCCATCAATTCAGCTATACGTACAACATGCGGTATAAATTGGACATTATCTAATGAATCTAAACGTTCTAAATCGTCACCAACAAACGCCCAACGATACCTAAACAAAAAACAAAACAAAACAAAAAATACAGAAAATAAATCGTAAATAATGAAAAATACGTACATTTGAAATTGTGGTAATGTTATTGCCGGTAATAATAAAACTAAATCTAATAATTTAGCTGTTGACAATTGCAATTTCAACCAATGTGGATGGCCTAATGCATGCAAACCATTATTGCTATTTGTCGACCAACTTGCATCCAATGATGATAATAATTTTATATGAGAACTACAATAATAAAATATAATTAGAACAAATATCAACTATTTCCAAAACAAAACAAACAAAAAACAAAGCAATTCTCAAAAATAGAAGGTAGCATTGATATTACCTGTTGTTTATCCTGTACAAGCAAATTTTTTACAATGACACGACACTCCAATGCAATAGACAAAACCAAAACAAATGTTAATAGAAATTAATAGACAAACAATTAATTAGTAAATAGAAAAAACCCTTGTACCAATTTAAAATGTAAAGCAAAACATAAATAATACCTAAATTCCTCTGTATCTGTTGATAATTCTTGTTCGATTTGTAAGAAGACTTGTAACATTTCACTAATAATAATTGGCCATAATGATGTTACTTGTATTGGACTCATACGTATTAGAATAACACGGAAACATAGAAAGACTTGTGCTTGAACACCAGGCACATTCAAACGTAGACTTGCCGTCAATTGTTCTATTCCAATGACCAAAAATAAAAAAAATAATAAACCATATATTACCTTATAAAACTATTCGAATAATTACCTTGTATATCGGGCATATATTTAGCATATTGATCTATTTCACTACAAAATATTACATAAGCTAAACGTTTCAATAATTGCGCACGTAATTCATATTCTTGTTCACGTGACGAAAATAAACTCAAACTACCACTTTGTGTTAATGAAACACGACCTACAATTACCAAAATAATTAATTAATTAATTGGAATTATAATAAAAACTTACTCATTAAATCTCGAAATGTTGTATTGTCGTGCGTCATTAAATTATCAACAATAATCCGCCAATATTTCAAACAATTATAATCCATTTGAAATAACGCATTATCTAATAATAAATCGAATACATCCTTTTTCCATGCTTTCCTTGTATATTGATAACTACTCAAACTAGCTAATAATTTCGAACATGCTAGATAACTCGACATATTTTTTGTTGTATGCGTTCTCAAATATGGCACAATATTATACATTAACGATGTTAATATTGTTATAACTTTATCTTTTTCCGATGAACCAAAACATATATCCAATATAGGTGCTAATATTTCAGCTAATACCAATTGTGCTTGTACACTATAACTATTACCAATTATATCGACATTTGTTTGTATTGTTGTTGTTGTCGTTGTTGTTGTTGTTGTTGTTGCTGCATCATTTATATGTATTGTTGTTGTATCATCTAATTCTTTAACAGCTAAATTACGTCTTAACCATGTTGTTTGTTCTAAACATGAACCGCATACTTGCGATACAGATTCAATTAATTTAGCTGTTACATCTTGTAAATCTTTTTGATCTTTACGTTCTTCTAATGGACAACATTTTATCATTAATTCATGTAATAGAGCTGCCAATAGAAATTGTGATGGTGGACTTAATGAACAACCTTCACGTATCAATGATAATAGAGAAGTCCATGCTTCCGATAATTGTGTTGCTGAAGCATTACGCATATAACTACAAAAATTAATAAATAGTCAATTTATTATACAAGTTATGTACGATCATTATTTTCAGGATAGTGTACCAACTCTAATTATAACGCTATTTCTCCTCAAAGTTGGCGTTGCATTGGATAACGTAGGGCCTAGCGTCGTTCATGCGTAATTAAATTTGACATTTGTTGATATATTTTTTTTAACAAAAATTAAGGTTAGAATATTGAGACTGGATTATAATGTGTGATAAAATGATTGAATAATGTAAAATCTATCCAAAAATTTGTGCCAGAATGTACAAAATCAAAGTTTGCTGTTAATTAATAATTGACAACAAATTATTATTGTAATTAGAGCGTCAGTAATCTGCATTATCGACACAGGCGGCTGAAACAATCAACAGACGTACGTTCACAGAGTCAA
This sequence comes from Zonitis immaculata, assembly GCA_037414775.1. NCBI lineage: Eukaryota > Metazoa > Arthropoda > Insecta > Coleoptera > Meloidae > Zonitis > Zonitis immaculata. The sequence goes on along the minus strand of JAZBGX010002952.1, from coordinate 7,612 downwards.
CACCAACTTTGAGGCGAAATAGCGTGGTACGATCGTTAATTTCCTTAAATTTGTAACTCTCATTACAGTACAATACAGCAACTATCCCAATTTCAATTCTATTACATTAACAATATAATCAATTTGGAATAGCACTATGGAGCTTTCTTGTACAATTGAAACATCCTTTATGTATATTATAATAATTACCAATAGAATAATTCTAATACGGATACTTCCAAACAAATATCGGTATTTAAGCCTTCAATAGGTGGTGGATTTTTAATAACAGCTGTTACCGTTTGTACTAAATTATCTAATGGTATAACTCGAATTGCTGATATTAAATAAACTAAATTATTTTGTCCGGCATTCGGTTCTGGTAATACCTACAAAAAAAATATTTTTATTTATAAATATCTAAGAGATAGAGAGAGAGAGAGAGAGAACTTACAGTTTTAATATTTGTAAATAGATTTCTACGTTCATACCAAGCAACAGCAATAGCTGCTAAAAAACTATTACTATGATGTACAGATATTGGACTTAAAAATTCTAATAATTGTTGTTTAACAATTCTCGTATTACCATAAATATTATTATTATCATTATCTAATAAACATATTGTTTGCCATAATTTTGCAATACTTGATATAATTCTAGGCATATGACTTAATATTGTTTTTCGTGCATTTTGATAATATTCGGAATTTTGTCTAATTAATGTTGTTGTAATTTGTGTAACATTATTTGTTGTTGTACTATTATTATTATTATTATTATTAGTTGTTGTTGTTGTTGTTAATGATGTTATTGTATCCGGTGAAAAAAATACACTAACTAAATTATTAAATATTTCACCAGGATTTGTTGTTGGTGTTGTTGTTGTTGTTGTTGTTTGTTGTGTTGTATTTGGTATATTTGTTTGATTAACAGTTTGCGATGGATCTAATAAACAATAATGACATAATATTGTTAATGATTCTAATAATGTAACAGTATAATCTGTACATAATTCTATATCATCTAATTGATTTAAATTATATTTTAACGATATATTTTCGATTATATTACATATTTGATGGATAACACTTATTGTTATTTGTTTGATATTATCACCGAAATATGGTAGACATGTAGTTAACATATTTAACCAATTACTATGTAAATTTTTCATATTTTTATGTCGCAATGCCGACATAACAGCCGATAGAAAAATATTTTGTTGCGGTATTAATATAGTCGGTGTATAATTCAAATCGACATTTATACCACAATTTGTTGTATCTTGATTCGAATTATTTAATGATTTCGTTGTAGGATACACGTAATATTCCAATATTATCAAAGAATGCACTAATCTAAAAACAATAAATTTATTATTAATTGTATGAATGAATTAAATTGATTAGATTACCGTAAAATGCGTATTTGGTAAGCTTCAACATATTCACCAACTTTCATATGTCTATCATACAATTGGAAATTATTAAATAATAAAACTTGTTCAGCAAATGTCATATCGTCATCATCAAAATTACGTACCGATGTTAATAAACAATGTAATATGATTTTTTGTAATTTACATTTAACTAACATATCGGCAATATAAATCGAAAAACCTTTCGTATTCTCTTTAACCATAACAATTAAATTTTTCACAATCAAATTCAATATATCTAAACTTTCCAATTGTATACGATGATTATTGTTGATATCGATTTTTTTTAGATTCAAATCATCTAAATATGGTGGATAGAATGTACGTGAATAATTCAAATTAATTAATATAATTATATCGAGAAACATATAGCCACGATAGAAATTTATATAATCATTATTTAAATTATCACCGAAAAATGTTGCACCTAATAATGATTTACGATGTCTAGCTAATAAATTTATTATATCGTTATTTTTTAAATCTTTTATACCGTTTGTTGCTAAACATTTTATAAATAATTTCGGATTTGTTTGTAAGCAATTTTTTAATGTTTTTAATGTATAGAGAATTTGTTCGGAATCGAATATTTCATAATATAAACATATATGCGAATGTATCGGATATAAAACGAAATTCTTCGATTTCGTCTTCAAATCCAATTCGACAGACCGTCTATTATTAATCATTTTATCATTAATATCACTATCATCAACCAAATTACATACTTTATCAATTAATTCGCATAATATTTCATTAATTACAGTTGTATCCGATTTTTTAAAGAAATCCTCAGCACTCGTACTCAATTCTAATTCAACATTCAAATTATCACTATCTGATATACAATACGACCAACTATGTACTAATGATGAATTTTCTAAATCATCCAATTTATGATTAACACATTTATCATCGAAACTATACGATTTTGGTATTTTATTATTACAACTATTTATATTATCAATTATTGATTTATTATCATCTTTCAAACCATCCGATATTGGTTCGATACTTTCTAATAATTTACTTTTCAATATCGACGATTCATAACCAGAATCACGATCAATATTATTATTATTATTTATAATTGTTGAATTTAAACTATCATTCGATGACTGTTGTGAATCAATTTTCGAATACGAACCATCAATACCATCCGGATAAATTTCTTTCGAACTTAACGGATTTATAATCACTTTAACATTATTATTATTATTATTATTATTTATATTACGTTGATTAATTGGTGGTGGTGTTGTTGTTGTTAATTTATAATCATTACGATTTTTCCGTGTTACAATATTATTAAAATCATCAATACTTGTTGTACAATTAACAACAGTTGGTGAATATTTTTTACCACTTTTCGAAAATGTAAACCATTTACGTTTCGTACCACTATTCGAATTATTATTATTATTTGTTGTTTGTTGTTGTTGTTGTTGTTTTATAGTATCATTTAAATTATTTGTTAAATGATACATTATATTACCATTTTCATTACTAATTGCATAGATTTTCTGTGATTGTTCTTCTAAAATTCTACTATTACGTTTATTATCATTAAAATTTATATCATTTTGTATATCATTATCATTAATATTTATATGTCGTATTGATACACGTGCCGTATTTGGTATTAATAATTTCATTAATAACGGATTTATTAATCTCGATATATCGTTATTTAATAAACAATGATTTATAAAAGTTTCTGATAATAATTGTAAATTCGGTTCATCCGGATTTTCTAAATTATCCAATATTTTCAATAAAGATCTACAATACAATTTTTTTTTTTCATTTTTTTTTAAACATAAAGAAAAATAACAAAAGATTACCTATCGAAATTGCGTATACTCGATCGATTTGGTGGTAATTTAATATTTAAATCACGACCAAGATGCCATAATAAGAAAAATTCTTTCATATAATCACTTGTTATATTTTCAATAGCTAAATATTTACCAATAACTTCTTCTACAATTATTCTATTATCAAATATATTATGTATTTGATACAATAATGTTACACATTGTAATAATTGTTTTTGTGTTGTTGCTAATCGTAATGTATCCCATAATATTTGCGATATTCGCTACAAAAAAAACAAAATATAGTTAATTCAAAATAAATCTCACTAAAAGCTATCCTGATCGAACTGCAACTCTAGCTCTAGTATTCTAATATGAACCTGAGCCAAAGTTACATGCCAGGAAAGCCTGAAACGATACATTCAGTATAATAAAAACTCTACCTCTAAAATTATTGTATTATCTTCAATAAAATTAACGTAATAATTGTCTAGAATACCGTTTATAAAAATATTCGTTTTATTATCAATTGTATTTGAAAAATTTTGATTTTTCGATAAACTAAATATTTCCAATATAGTATTCATTGCTATTATTTGTATATTACGTGTTGATTCTTTACAACAAGCTGTAACCAATAATGTTTGTAACCATTTCGGTAATTGCAATTTTTTACCATTATCATCAATATTATTATTATTATTAATTATATTTGGAAATGCTGAAAATTCTAGTAAAATATTTGATGCTACACTCATTGCAGATTCATATTTAACAATATCATCATCATCATCATCATCATAATCATCACTACTACTAGATAGATCGTTTAATGTAAATTTTTTTGTTGTCATTAAAACTTTACGATAATCAATCGGTACGAAATGATCTTTTTTCTCTAGAGAATTCTCCAATATTTTATATAAATTATTACAACGTTCATTTTTATCAATAATTAAAGTTGATAGTAATTTTTTTATATTAACATTCGGTAATATTTTTGTTTTAATAAAAATTATATAAAATTCTTTATATTCATCTAAACATTTCATAAAAAACTTATTATCAGTTTTTGTCTTCTTACTATTATCATTTATAATAATTTTTGTTTTATTCATTTCATTTGTTTGTTTTAAATCACAATCAATATCATCATTATTATTATCATCATCAACATCATCATCTTTTTTCAAATCATCCAATTTCGAACTAGATTTCGATTTTTTATTTTTCGTTTTCTTATCAATTTTCGGACTCGATTTATCTTTTTTCTTCAACATTTGATTACTATAAGAACGTTCACGACTATTACTATTATTTATATCAATTGTTAATTCATTATTATTATCATTATTATTGAAATTTTCATTAATTTTCGAATCAGATTTACTTTTCTCTAATGACGCCTTCAATCCTGTAATATTATTATTATTATTATTATTATTATCATTAATATTGGTTTTATCAATCTCATTATCATCTTTAATAATTTGTGTTGTTGTTGCTGTTGTTGTATTAACGATTGTTAATGTTAATGGTTGTATTTTTGTTAAAATTTTCGTACATAATTCTAGACTTTTCTCAATTTCCATATGATTCAATATTTCCATATTCAATTTCATTATTATTATAATTTTATTAAATAAATTCGGTAATATATTCGATGTATTTTCAGCTAATGATTCAATTGGTATTATATCCAATAAAAAATCAGTTAATAAACATATTTCTAATATATTCGGTATACCAGAACCAATATCATTAATTTGCCAATTATCTCTTGTTTTAAAATTATTTATATTTATAATTGATTCCGTATATAATTTTTCTATATACGACCATATATAGTAACTATGTAATGTATTAAATAATAAATTGGCATTTTTAATCAATTCCTGACAATTTTTCATCACAAATTGTTTATTAACAATAATATCATCGTGATTTTTTAAACTTGTTAAATCACCATTAAATGATACACAACGTATTGTACCACCATTACCATCATTATTATTATTATTTATTGTTTTATGTTTTTGTTGTTGTAAACACGATAAATATAATGAACGAAATACATCATATAATATATTATCTAATATAATAGGACCAATTTGTGGTTTATCAAATAATGATGTTAATAATCGATATGGTTTTATATCTATCGGTATTTCCATACTACTATTTTTCAATATTATACGTATAGCATCATTTAATAAATCATAAGCTATAGTTGAATGTACATGAATAATATCATCATCTATTTCATTCTCAATATGAACAACAGGTGTCGAAGATTCTCTTTCTAAAAGCCACGAATATAAACGACTAAAAAAAATTAATTATTAGAATTTTAATCAATCAATCAATAAAATAATTGTACCGATTCAACGACATATCTCTCCGTAAAATTGTTGTTAATGCTGCAGTAACTAAACGTACCATATCAGCATATAATAATTGTTTATTATTCATTGGAAAACAAACCATTAATAAATCTAAAGCTGAACGTTGTACTAAAATATTCGTATCTTGTACAGCAGCTGATAAACCACTAACCATTAAATCAATATCATGACCCATTAAATACAATTGATCATCCATTGTTAATTTACGTTTATAATGTGATAATACATAACTAATAGCTGGTAAACGTACAGGACTATTATTTGTAACACAATGCCATATACATGTATAAAAATATTTTAAACCAACACCATTACATACATTTTCTAATAATTGATTTGTACGTTCGAAATGATCAGAACCATTTTCTAAACCTGGTAATACACCACTCAAAAAACCAATTAATGCCGGCCTTAAACGTTCATTTAATGGTACAAAATGAGTTTCATACATTGATAATAAAGCTGGACGTATATTCATTGCAGCATGGCCTAATAATGGAAATAAACCTATAAAAAAAATTAATTACAGTAAAAATACGTCATCAAAATCGATTTATATAACCAAAACAAACAAAGTTTATAATTACACTATAATTATACTGGTAGTTAGTTGTTCTACAATATGATCAAATTTATGTTTAAATCAATATTTTACCTGAACTATAAATGAATAATTCTTGCGATAGTCTAGCTGTACCAATTGTACGAAATATTATATCGTAAGTTTCTAATGCTTTTAAATGTACACCAGATGGTAGAGCTGGATGCATACATTGTGCTAAACGTTTACCTATTTTTATACGTCTTGGTATAACCGGAAATTTCTGATAACTAACCAATACCTAATATAAAATATAATTTAATATTTTGATTGATTTTGTTTCAATTATCAACAATTTTTACCTTATTTAGTTTACCTAAAGCTGATATTAGATCAGCCCATTCTGATGTATAATCGAAATTTTTCAATGCTTTATCAATTGCAGCCACATACATACGATATTTGGATTCTTTCATCAATTCATATTCTTCCATCGATATGGTAGTCATTTTTTTTTTTTTATAACAAAGAAACCCAATTATTTATGTAAAATTTGGTTTTTTCTCTTTGTATTATCGACAAATTTATAAAATAATCTTCTAGACTCTTGATAATTGTTAATTGACATTTGACATTTATAAAACAATACATATATATATATATGTATGTATATACATATATATTTAAAATGCTATTTATAGCTTTATTTTAAAAGTTTATTATTTCCATTGAAAATACACAACAGATACTGGAATATAAACACATAATTTGAGATAAAAGATTATATAGTAACGTTCACAACATTTTTAGGTTAGGTTGAACTATATGTAAAATTTTTGTAATTTATAAAATACTGATAAATGCAATCGTAGGATAATTCTTAAATTAATCGTTTAATTAAACAATTTTATAATTTATTTGATTTTTATACGCACTAGACACTTTTTAAAATTGTGAAATTTCGATTGTGGAAAAAAAAATGATAAATACCCCCCACCACTAGCCAACAAAATTACCAAATTGACAGACAAAAAGAGACAGTGGCCATATAAAACAAAGACAAAATATAAAGGCTCGTCCACACAAGCTCTACATTTTGTTGCAGTAACAGTAATCCAACATTTATCGAAACTCAATACCACTTTGTTGTAATTAGATATTTAATTATTTAATACAAATTTATTGTTTTTTATTGAATAAATTGATATAATTTTATAACAAAAATTAAAAATTATCTAGAATTATTTTAAATCAATTGAAATAATAATAATAAATTTAATCATAATCGAGATATGGCAACATTGCAACGACATTCTCTCCATTAATTATAAATCTGCTAGATGGCAGTAGTGTCGCGTATCCTAGGTGTATTATTGGTTGCCTAAACCGATGCTGATAATAATTATCAAAAATAAAGATTTGTATTTAT
>JAZBGX010002950.1:0-11002 GCA_037414775.1 Zonitis immaculata | reverse complement strand
TCTTTTTATAAAATACCAAACTCAATATGTCCATAAATTCTAATTAACGATAAAATATAGCTATCGTTTTTTTAGAATTTCGATGAACTAACTACACAAAAAAAAAATTATCACAATATTATAATGAAATTGCTTTATCAAATAATTAGAAGCAAAAAAAAAGTTCCCAAGTTTAATTTCCTAATCCTTTGTAAATTTTTTAAATAAAAATTTAAGTAAAACGATAAAAAAGATGATCCTTGAAACTTTTCGATGGATTTTATATAGAATCTTTTTTAATGACAAAAATTTCATAAAGCCCTCTATACTTGTATTGTTGTTGTATTGTATTTTGTTGACATGAAATTGTTTCTATCAATTAATTCTTATAAAAAATTTAATAAACTTACTTGTGCTGTTATTGAATATTGTTCAACATTTGCAATTTGTTTAATATTTAAAACAAATGGTGTATTAACTCTTTTAATAATTTCATCGAATGTTAATTTCAAATTTCTCGGTCGTTGAAAATCAAAATAATTATTAACCGATTTATTTGTTATTAATAAATTACCAAATAGACGCATAAAACCATTACCAAGTTGTACAATATCTAAATAACGATCGATAACAAAATGCCATGGGAATGCTTTACAAAATGTCGGTACACCCATTTGTAATTGGTTTGTTGTTGTTGTTATCGATAAATTCTCTTGTTGTTTTTCATCCAATTGTCCATCAATTCGATAGATTTTCAATCGATATTGTCGTATATTATTATCTTGTGGTATTTTAATTAATTCAATTTGTATTTCGGTTAAATAAAATAATCTAGCTATTGCTTTTAAACTACCAATTAATAAATATGCAACAGCTTCACGATCTGTTATATAATCTAATTGTAAATTATCATTATCAATTATTGTACATATAAATGATTCACTATCATTATTATCATAATTATCATTTTGATATTTTAATACATCATGTACACCATCTAAGGTTTGTAAAAATTCTTTTAAATTACTACCTAAACAACGTATTGCTTTTTCTAAACGTTCAACATATGTTGTTAATATTAATTCTTGACCTAATTTATCCATAAAATCTAACTCGTCAATATCTACAAATAATAATAATAATAGTTTTATTGAAATAGACAAAAAAAAACAACTTACTAGTCTCAGATGATAGAATATCGTACAAATCCTCAAGATATGCATAGTGACTACAACTGGCAACATCTTTTGGCAAACGATCCCTTTAACAAGAATATTATTACGACAAAAAAAAAATAATTTCAATAATAACGTCAATCATTCGCAGTTTCTTTCAAAATCCTCTCTCTCTCTCTCTCTCGAAAATTTAATTAATTGTCCCTATAATAATAATAATACTAATTATTAATATTATTATGACATAATTATTCATTAATTAATGAGATGCGAAATTTAATTAAAATTCTTTTAGAACATAATTATAATACTTTATACAACAACGAAAGCTTTTAAACGTCATTAGTGGAATTAATGAATCAAATAAAGTTAACCAGACGTTTCAAGTCGTATTGCTGCTAGCTAGCTAGCTGTTGTTTTTATTCAAATTTCAATAAAACATTGAAAAAGAACTACAATTAGGATAATTTTGATAAAAACAAAAGAATGAATTATTATTTTTTGAATTATTTAATAAGAAATTCTAATGAATTTAGTTGTTGTCGTATTGTTTTTGTTTTTCACAAACAAATGTTTGATTGATTTTATAATTGATGTTTATTATCATTATAAAGTAGCGACTGTCTCCCGGCGCCTCCACCATTTCCATAACAATTTTACATATACAAGGGTATCTATTTTACATAATCAAACTGAGATTTATGATATAACCCACTTGTAGGTGTATACTTATATAACAAAAGAAAAAAATCACGCTCCACTATCTATCTGGATTATTAAAATATCTTTTCGTATAAGTATATATCGTTATTTAAAAATTATTCTTCTTTCAAAAGATTGAATCTAATCATAAATACCTTATAGTCAGATAAAATTTCTTAGCATTTCAAATGCAATTTACTCGTTGAATTATTGACATTTTAAATTCAATACTAGACTACCGTGCATTGATCGAGAGAACTTTTCGTGAATATATACAGTTCAATCAATTTCACATTTACCCCCAAAAAACAACCGGATTTTTTTTTTGAGGGGGGTTAATATCATCAACCACATATTATCAAGATCTATATTGTTATTTTTATTTACAATTCATATTTTATAATAACAGACAAGGAAATTACTCTATATATTTCTCTCTCTCTATCGCTAATGGCGGAATATGCAACGCCATCTATATAAAACAGTCTATTTATTTACGCTCAATTTTAAAACATATAGATCGTTCTCCGCTCCTTTATATTCTCTCTATCTCTCTCTCTCTCTCTATTATACACCCATGTCAAGGAAGCTTAAAATATCACGCTAGATACATTGCAAATTTATTTTATGGAAAGACTTTCAACACAATATATAATGTCACACTGTATATTTGATGATAATTTACTAATAAAAATCGTTATCGTGATTGTTCAAAATTGAACTAAAACACAATCGATTATCTATATCATGAAAAAAAATTTTTATTCCAAAACAAAGCCGCTCCTGATGTCATTAAAATTCTAGATATTAATTGGATTTCTTATTATTATTAAAATAAAACTTGTAAAATATATACAAATCACTTACAAACATAAATATCTATCCGGATCTGTTTGATTTGCTTTCTTCAATAACGATTCTAAAGCGACTTGTAGAACTTCATTCTAGAAATATAAACAAAAATAATTATATAATTTTAATCAAATATTTATTAAATTATATATTGCGAATGTTTTTCGTAAAGTTGATATTCAACAACAAAAATAAACAAGTTTATACAGAATGGTCCACCATCCACCAGAGACTTTCCTGGTCTTGCAATTCTGGCTCTAGTGAGTGCAAAAAAAAAAATGGAGTCGACGATCTAAAGTGTGATATTTAGAGAACATTATGACATTGAAACTTTAGATCTTCGAGTGTATTTTTTTTTCTCTCCACTAGAACTAAAGTTTTTACACAACCAGGAACGTCTCTGGTGGACCATCCTGTATACATATATTGTAATATCGTTTTGGTGAAGGAGCGCTGTTATCTGATTTAATTTGTGACAATTCTTCGCAATTCTTCTACCGAAAGCTTGATCTTGATATGCACACACACACACACACACAAAAAAAACAGCACTATCTATTTTATATATATGTATATATTTTTTGTTATTCACGTGTTCAAGAATCATATAACATGTTGAGATGTAATAAAAAATTGAACATCTTCGTGTACAGCATTGTCTTATCTAGTGGTAGAATAAAACACTAATTTCCTGTGATAATAAATAATAGAATTGATTATTTTTTTTTTAAATTTCTATATCGTCCAATTTAGAATATTGCGTTGTTTTAATTTGCAACAATTAAAATTCCAACTTATTCTCTTTTAATCAAATTTCCATTAATTATATTTCGTATCACCTACACAATTATTTCTAACTAGTTTTAAATAAATTTCATTAAATAGAATTGTATTTATTTAGAGGAAATACAAAAAAGTTTTAATTTCGGATTATGTTATGGAATACTCAAGAGACAAATTCTGGCATTTTTTTTTTGTGTTTCTAAATGTATTAATGGATGACTTTATGAATCTCTCGAGCAGACGAATTATATCATTATTATTGATAACAAAACAATCGAACATCAACTGAACATTTCAACACATTATACATAATATTTATAAAATAAAGTTCTCACCAATCGTTTTATGTTTGGCGGTGCTATAACGATATTTGAATTTTTGATAAGCTCTAACCATGGATTAGAAGCTATTTTCATACAAAATATCTATTTGAATACGAAATGAAAGCTTTCTCTCTCTCTCTCTCTCTCTTTACATATTATATATATATATATATACACACTTCATTCAATTGCTTCTCTCTTTCTATATTTATATAACCTCGAGCTTCAGTTGGACTCGGATTAAAAAATTGAAAACTTTGAACCCTCCTATTTTATTATTAGGGCAGTTTTTTTTTTTATCGTGAATATCCAATTCAAAAACTTTTTCTTTATACAAAAATTCCGGCTACGCAGATGATGCAGGGCTGAGGGTAAATCTTTTAAATTTCTACTTATTGTAGACTATATACAAATATATTTTTTTATATATTTATGGTAATTTCTTGCGGTGGTAAATTGCTTGAAATGGACCATATTGTAGGAAAAAAAGTGGTAGAAAACTAAATGTTGTGGAAAATTACATTTGATTCCTGTTATGGTTCTATACAGCTCTATATCTATTTTGTTTGGTGTTGATACAAGCGAAAACTGGGGCAGTTTAATAATGGAAAAAATTCAAGTGAATTTAGGTCGATGGTTCAAAATATTATGCTATACCGCAAAAATTTAATGAAAATCTATATAGACTTGTGGAAACCTTATATAACTACCTGAGTCGGATGTAAATACAAAAAACAAAAAAAAACAAAATTGAATTTTTGAAATATTAAAAATTGGGAGAATTTTATTAATAATAAAATTCGAAAAATATTCACTCATTTATGGTAAATATGGAAATTTTATTAAAACACAAAATCTTCATACCTCCAACATCCTATAATAATATAAATTAAACATTTAGGACTTTATACAAAATTTAAAACAATAGTAAGTATACAAAAAAAAAAAAACAAAACACATGTAATTTTTGTTTCTGTCACAAAAAAGAATTCTCCATCTATGTATTATTAATCATAAATTTACTCTTCTTTTGATCCTCTTTTTGGGTTACATTTTTTATGCCTCTAACGAATTCTAAAATAAGATTTTCATATATCTATATACATTTCAAGCTCCTTATATATACCTACATCACATCGAAATTTTACAGTCAACTTCACAAAACACCCCTCTTTCGATTATATTATATAATGCTTAGAATTTCTTAATAGAAAGGATATTATTTTTTCCCCTTATAGCTATAACAATAAATAAAAATAAGTAATATTTACGTGATTATTGATGCAATTAATTATATAGAGTGTCGATTACTCAACTAATTTATTGAGTGTAATTGACACCGTTGGTATTCTCGAACCGATTCTCATCTTATATACATATATATAGTCGTTATCCTTTACCCAAAATACACACACGATAATCAAATTGTTATATAATCAAGTTTTAAGTAAATAACTAATTAGTCAACAGATGGAATTATAAATTCAACAAACACACTAGAAACTAGCAACTTTATATACGAATAAATCAACCAATGTTTTTTATTTATTTATTTTTTCTTTATGGAAATCACGCTGGTTATATACATTTCGTTTGTACATAATAAACAAACAAAATGAATTGATAAGGGTTGATAAATTTATCCAAATAAACCGTAGTTTATAATTTAAAGCAAATATGAACATTCCCCGAATAAAAATAAAATCAAAATCAATAATAATTCTATTACCTATACATATATATATATATATATATATATATATAGCAAACAATCTAGATATTATATTAACAATAGATTGAACAACAATTTTAATTACACAATAGAGCTGGATTTAATTTGAATCGAATTCTAATTTGAATAATAATCAACAGAGGTGTAATATCTAACTATTATTTGTTTTTTATTTTTTTCAATTCAATAACAGTAACTATATTTTGTTGCAATAGAATTATACCGGATGGTCGATTTAACCCCGAAATAACGGAATGTTCCCAAAAGTACCTATTGAATTTAATTTGTGGACATCGAGCGGATAGATTTCGTCCTCAAAAAAAAAAAAAACCTACAACAGACAACAAACTGAATATACCAATCGATGGATAGTGGACCTATTTATTGGTCCACTCAACTTTTCTTTATAAAGCCTTCTCTAATAAGACAGAGTGTACTCAACAGTATAACGGCTGAAAAAATTTGCGATACCAACTCCCGCAATTGTAGCGATCATTAATAGATGCATTTAAAAAAATATTTGTAGGGTACACTTTTTTACATTTGCATCATCATCAATACAAAGTTGGATTTACAACAACTTAAAAATCACGTCCGATGTTCAAGATATAATAAAATTTACAGTATAATTTTAGAAATATTTGGCAGTTTCAGATTAAATGGACCACCCGGTATAGTTTATCTATCTATCTCTCAAAATAACCGAAAATTTTATTAATTAATAATAATATTATGTTAAAGTAAAATGAATCAAGCGAACTCTATACTGATATTATATATCTCGACATTTTGGAACTTCCACATTATAATACAAATGCAAATGTTTTCGCCTCGAACAACAACAACAACAACAACAACAACGTTATGGAAAAACTAATATTTAAAACTGAATCAATAATTTAGAAATTGAGAAAGTTTATTAATTAATTTATAAAATAAAAACTATATACAGGGCGTTGTTGAAAAGTTGGGTAGTCTCGAAATTGCGGGTATACTATATATATATATAGATAGTCTTATTATAATAGTATTTTCAATATATTTCAAAGGCAATCCTGTATATCTATAAATTTATTGTCTAGTTGTTTTCTAATTCGTCACTGTTATATTCTCATTATAAAGTTTTGTTATAATAGTTTTCAAACTCATCATAAATTTATATTGAATTAAGTTAAAGTTTTGTATTAATATTAATCGAATTTTAGAACATTTACTTTCAACAATAAAAAATAAAAACAAATTAATTATTAATCATTATCTAACTTTGTAAAAAAAAAATTTATTGCATGTTTAATGGAATTATATCGCCCAAAATTGCTTTATATGGAAATGATATTGTTTGATTGAACAACAACAAGAAAAAAACATAGAAAGAAAGCCATAAACGAGTAGAATCTAAAAATTTATGACACAACTCCCAATGTACACCTTAATTAGATAGGGAATATCTAAAAAAAAGGGAAAGTTTTATTGTGTTTTTTTTTTTTTTAATAGAGAAATATCTCCTACATTCCTTTATAAAGAAATAATTGAAAAACAACAACCGATCAATAATATCTTATTTTGAGATGGGGTTGTTGGTTTTTTTTTTAAATTTCAGCAACGTTTTCCCATCATCTCCTTCCCAATATTTACAATTTCTATCACATACCTACATATAACAATATTAATAATAATCATTCAATATATAGATACCTATATATACATATAGTCCAATCATTATTTGAACAAAATAAAAAACACGTTTTCGAAATACTAATGATCCAATCTAAATATTAGAAACTGTCAACAGGATAGATGATCATAACCATATTATCATCATCATTATTATCATTAAAAAAATATTGGCTTGATAACTCGTACTATAAGAATGGGAATCGGGAGAAAGCGAAGAAGCTTCGTAAGAAAAAAATTCTAATCTTTTTTTTTGATTGGAAAAGAAATTCGCGCAAAAATGGTGGATGCGCCGGGCCATTACAATATACTTTGATAATTTCAACTTTCTTCTTATTAAAAGAGGTGCGTTACGTTTTTTCCTCGACTGACTAACTTATCTATTATTCGTTGGATATTACAAAGATTATATTTATTTTTAGTATATAAGATTTAATATCTGTTGGGATTAAGAAGTGGGAAGATGTTGGCTTATAATTTATAAATCCTCGCTATAATTCTCGAAAGTAGTCAATCTTTCTTCTATCGCTCTATTCTCATCACCAACATCATACTACAATAGAAAAACTCAAAATTTACTATTATTATATGCATCTATCCAACGTAAAAATGTCAATATTATACAAAATGGCTTCTATAATTAATATAATCAAAGGATTTAGTATTTCCAAACATCATATTATCTAATTGAATTTATTCCTATCAAAATTGGGGAAGGACAGGGAAAAAAACCGATGGATTTGTGTTGATAGCTTTCGGGAGAAATATTCAAAGCAAAAACAATAGAGAATTTCAACTCTACCCTACTACCAGTATGTTTGTTTAACGGATTACCTTTTAAAAGATAAATCCATGTTTTCTCTTACACCACAAATCGATATAGATAAATCTACGAAATATATTCCCTATTTAGATTTGATAATTGAATGTTGTCAAAAACAAATTTTCCATAAATGAAACCGCTTCAAAATAATTCAAAGCTCTCATTCGTTATTGGAACAGCAATCTTAAGAAAAAAAAAAATTAAAAAGCTGAAATTAGAGATTTTAGGAATTAAACCGCATACTCGCTTACGAAACTTGAAAGAATATGTAAATGTTGTAAGGACGAAACTTTTTAGAAACGTTCTGTTCAAGTTGTTATTTTTATGGCTCTCATCCATATTCTATATATATACCTACATTTTCGGTCGCATAATTTTTGTTTTTTATTCATCTATTTATTTAAAAATTTAAACAAACAAATATATACATATAAGTATATAAGAAAACTTACCGGTGGTGCTGTTAAAATTAATATAGCAGCATTTAAATGTTTCAAATTCAATGTATTATTTCTATCATCGTCGTCTTGATCGATTTGTTGTTGTTCATTTGTTAATTGTATGGATGATTGTCGTGGAAATGATCGTTTTAAAGCACCATTTGGTCCAATATTGGTGGTTGTCGATGTGCGACGGAATGGACAAGCGGCCATTCTTTCCCTTTCAGATATTACTTTTTTTTTTTTGTACTACGATTTTTCAATAATAAGAATGGGGAACAATTGTCGAGCTTTTAGGAATTCTTACATTATATTGCCCAATATTTAGATTTATATAATTAATTTAATTAATATTATTATTATTTTTTTTATTAGTCACGTGGTTAGAATATTGGAATGTGAAAATCGAAAAAAAAAAAATTGTTATAGAAACTTTCCCGATTTCAATTTTTATTTATTGTACGAAATGGATTTTAGTCTATCTAATATCGTAGCATTTCACAAACTGAAGGCGGCGTGTAATCGTTTCTGGCACCACTACTACTACTAACCGCCACCGATGTAGCTGCCGCCGTCGTCGTCGTCGTCGTCGGAATCGCCACCTCCACCTCCTCCATCCACCGTCGTCGTCAACATATCCTCCTTGTACACACATAAAAACACACACAACCTTGCTGTTGTTGTTGTCTCTTCTTCTATAGAGGACGCCAGCGCATTACAATATACACACACAAAAAACCATGTAAACACAACAATTAAATTGTAATTAACGGTTAAATATTTCTATTGTTGCAACAAACAATAAGTGTTAACAATTTCTCTAACAACAAACAAAAATCCTAATAATAAATGAATGACAATACTTTATTGATAAATTCCTTAATTTCAATTCGAATCTAAATAATGAAATTTAAATTTCCAATGTGGCTATTATGTGGTCATTGAAATTATCTGAATAGTTGAAGAATAAATAGAATTATTTTGATTTCGTTGAAATCGACTAAAGAACAAAAACAAAAACCGAAACTATTCGATCTTGAAGTTGAACAATGATTGTGGATTTGTAACCAAACCCCGGATACAAAACGCCTTTTTAACAAATCCCATTTGTTGATTATTTAGAATAAAATGAAAATAAATAAAATCCTATTCTATATAAATCTTTCAAGAGATTTACAATTCTCGATGTACTTTTGTCCTGTAAATAAAATAGAATCGATCCGGTTTAATTGGGGAAAAAAAATAATAATACGAAAAACTTCCCACTAAAACGTAGAATTTCAGTTTGGTAAAACAAACTTCTGTACATATATAGTTCTAGCAGTTTTTGCCGATTCGGTTAGTTGGATTCGGTTAGAAATTACAAGTAAAATAAATAAAACACACAAATCCAATCCTAAATAAGCAAAGAAAATCGATTTTCCAACAAATTAATTAATTTTTAACTAACCTATATAAAAATAAAAAAATTATAAAATTATATTGCCATAAGTGTGCAAGTGCAAAACCCAGTCGTATAGATAAATCCAATTTTAGAGGCCAAATAATGGACAAGAGTTAGTCAGGTAAATTATACTGTAGTATATAGACGATGGAACGTGAATTTAAATGAACTTCAAATATAGGTAGATATACAGGATGGTCCACCAGAGGCTTTCCTGGTCTTGTAGAAACGCTGGTTCTAGTGGAGACAAAAAAAAATGCACTCGAAAATCTAAAGTTTCGGAAATCATTTTAACGTCAAAATGTGCGCACTTTAGATCGTCGGGTCCGTTATTTTTTGCACCCACTAGAGCCAGAATTGCAAGACCAGGAAAACCTCTGGTGGGCCAGTCTGTATATATATCTAATATAGAATTGTAGAAATTTGGACAATCCGGCGCATCCACCATTATCCACAATCATCCTCCTATAATAATATGAAAATTCCATTTAATATTTATATCAATACATATAAGTATTAATTAATTAATTAAGCATTATTCAGTTATGAAATTAGCTAAATATTGATCCAATCTGTTGGAAAATTCATATTAAACTATATGGAAAATTTAAATTTTTATATAGAATTCCCAATACGGTAATAATAGTAAACGTTTCAGTCGACTATAAACTTTTTCTTTTGATATATGAATTCGACTTGATTGTGTGGTGAAAAGAATTAAAAAAAAATAACGTCACGAAGGAGTAACGCATATAGAAATATTGATCAAAAAAATAAAAAATCATCAAGAAAATTCAATTATATTTGCTCCCAAAACGGTGTCAGATTTTATTGAAATAATTCTGATAATATAATCGATAGTTTCCGTTAAATAAATAGCAATAAGTCCCAATTGTAGAATTAAATAAAGTATAAGTTAATTGCTAAATTGAAAAATCCAACTGGCAATTGGAAGGTGCCGGGTTCAACTCCCGATGGATAACTTGGGTAATTTTTTCTGAACATCCCTCCGAAATGTAGAAAAACAATTTCGGTATCATTACCTATAGAAGACGGAATTAATTGTTGATCGATT
>JAZBGX010002949.1:0-11004 GCA_037414775.1 Zonitis immaculata | reverse complement strand
AAAATTGAACATGCAAATTGCCTTACATCTTTTCAGTTTTATATTTACTATCATTAATTTTTAATAATTATTATTTATCACTAAAATATGGTGGGATAAATATGATTCGAGAGAAATGATAATAGATTTTTTTAAATTTATTTATTCTGAACAAAACAACATGAAATGTTTGCTAATAATTCAGATTTAACTCTTTAATTAAACTCCCGCTGAGCGCTTCATTTCAACTAATAATAATAATAAAATAACAATCGTAAAATAAGAGATTCATAATAACGCATTATATTTTGTCTCGATAGATTTCGATTCAATACAATAGAGCCTCAAATTTCAGTTCAGCTCTTTGTTTGTTTCTTGAAAAAGTCTTAAGGTGCATTTTCATGCTGACGCTTGACGCTGGTTTCCAGCGTCAAATTTGGTCACGTGATGAGAATTTAACTATGCGCCATCTATAACAAATTATACCGAAAAAGCTAAACATAGTTTAGCTTTTTTAACGGGTCATATTAGCGTAACCTATAAAGTATGATTGTATCGATAAATCGACTTTCGAGACTAATGTTTTATTTCTCGCTTGAATTTGACGCTAAACGCTGAAATTTTTCGCTATAATTTGTTATAGATGGCGTATAGTTAAATTCTTATCACGTGACCAAATTTGACGCTGGAAACCAGCGTCAAGCGTCAGCATGAAAATGCACCTTTACGGTATATTATATTTTCTGAATGTTTTTGTAAAAGTACTCATCTTTCATTTCTGGCTCTGAAATTCGGCTTCTTAAAAAAAAATTCTATTCCTGCTTTGATTTGCTTTTCTATTATTTGGTTTTTATTTGAAATATTCTTTCGAGCTTCTTCAATAATCTCTGAACTTTTATTTTTACAAGATCTTCACTTGTCTATTATTTTTCAGCTCAAATTCGACATATTTCTCTTCAAATTCTTTTCCTGGCTCTCTGGGGAATGTGAATCAGAATTTAATATTTAAAGCAATAGTTAAGAAGCTAATTATGAGAAGAGAGAGTTTCAATAATATAAGAACCTGGGTGACCGAACTTTACTCGTCGTTTTTCGAATTTCTCCTGTGAATTTAAAATGAAAGGCCATGGCCGGGGTGTCGGCCAACTTACGCTCGGCTAATTCGCGCTCCTACCTGAAATCGGCCGGTTTGCGCTCTGGATTATTTGTAGAGAAATAGAAAATTACCCTATCATCTCTGATCGACCGATTTGCGCTCTCTTGAAATATAAATTTCAATCCTCTCAAGATTATCGGATTTTAGTGAGGAATTAGTCTGTATAGTCATCGCTAGACTATAAAAAAAAAATTAAAATTTCAACTTTGGAGAGAAGAAATCAATTTTGAATTTTCAAGAAAAATCTTTTTTCAATTTTTGGCATAACATCACTGCAAGTTTTTTTCTATGAGTTGTCTTAACATTGAGCTACATTATATCTTTTCAGACTTTAATATTTGGTAGATTGTGGTCAATACAAAATATCTCCTTATGCCCAGACGAGTTTAGGCCCAGTAGTTCTCGGGAAGAAAATTGCTTATCCAGCCATGGTCTTTTTTTGTTTTCTTGATCAATTCAATATAATTTTGATATATTGTCTATTGTTCTTTCACACTCACTTCTCTCTCTCTCTCAATCTTTATATCCATTCATTTATTGCTTTTGTTCGACATATTCCTCTCTCTTTCTTTATTAAACATGTCTCTCTCCTTATCTCCTCATGCCTCACATTACCTACCTAGGTACTTTTTGCCAACCACGTCTCACTCAATCTATTTCTCAATATTTTTCTGTCTTTTCCTAATTCCCTCTAACCACATTACTTCATATCTCCGTTCCTCTCTCTCTGCCAAGCCTCATCTCTCTCATTATTGACTTATTTACCCCTTCTGTCTTCTTATCTATCCCTCTCTTCCTCTCTCACTTAATTAATCTCTCTCTCTATTTTCCTTATTTCTGTCTATCTCAATCCATATCTCCATCTCTCTAAATCTCCCTCCCTTATATACCAATCTCATTCTCGGTCTCTCTCCCTCTCTCTTCCCCTATCCATATCTCTTACTTTCTCACACTTACTTTTTCCCTTTCTCTCCTATTCTCTTCTCTCAATCTTTTACCTCATCGACCTTTCTCTACTGTCTCCATCTGTTTTTCTATCTCTATAACTTTCTCTTTCTCCTTTAACTATTTTACTCCTCTCTTCCACTTACTCTATTTTCGATTCTCACTCTTTCTTACTGTCTAGTTTTCTCTCTCTCTCTCTCTCTCTCCCAGTCTCTATCTAAATGTATCTCTATACATCTCTGTAAATTTTTATCCATTTCCCTTTATCTGGCTTCTAGTATACATATTCTCATTTATTGTTTTTTAATGTATTCGAGAACATTTTGATATCTTTTTCCTCCCTACTAGCCTTCAGTAATTCAATCTATATTGCTCTCTATCTATCTATCCCTATCTAAAGTCAAGTACTATGTTGACAATTGTGAAGTAAAATGTATGAAAATATATATTTTTCACCGAGAAACGAATTTTATGCTTATACTAAATTCTTACTATTTAATTTTCTGTCCATAATTTTGGCCTATTGAAGAAGTTAACAACTCAGAGTCTGAGTTACGCACCTATTATTGTGCTCCTATTTGTAATTTGTTCTGAGCATGCTCAAGTGTCAGCCTAACTAAAATTTGTGTCTATTATTAATTCAACTATTGTTAGACTCCAAGTAGGTAACTCTCTTCATTTTTATTTTTTTTTGTTTCTTTCTAATACTCTACATCAGAATTTGGCTCTTGCCAACCTAAGTTTATTTTTCAGATCCTCTTTGCGCAACTAATACAGATTCTTAATGTATCCTCAATTCTTTATATCTGACTTTGTTTTTATCAGTAGGTCTTACATACTGCAAGCTTGAGGTTCTATTACAAAAATTTTGATCCAGATTTCCAAGAGAAGCTATATAATAATTTTAAGTTGACTCAAGCATTTTTGATTTGAAAGACTCTTCGACTCCTTATTCCTCTGTCACTCATACTCTAAGATTTTCCATTTGATAATTTTCCAGCATCGGGACAAATGAGAATACTTGATAAATAGTTAGAAAGTTGATAATATTCCGATCAATTTTGCACTTGTTGGGTAAAAGTCTATTAAATTTGAATAGCAACAAATTAGATTTCAAATGAGAGAATTCTGTTTTTCTTGATAATCCTTTAATAAAATTAATAATAAAATAGTTGGATTCACTCGGTAATCTACAATTTTATTCGACAACTTTCAAACATTTATACAAAATAAATAAATATCATTTTTTATTTTTAGCGCACTAACGACATAAATTTTTCTTAATTATATTTGTACATAATTTTATAAAAATATCATTAATTATTATCCATTAGTGGGCAAAGAATTGATATTTATTTTATAATAAATGTTAATTTCATTGAATTTCAGCACAAATTTGGTTTTATATTAGAAATAGATTTTCCTAATTGACAGTCACGATTAGCTTTATTGGAAAATTAATTTCCTTCTAATTTTCATAATTAACTCCGCTATTTTATTCTATCATAAAATCGTTTATTAATCTTTTCTCTAGTTGTTTTTTAATATTTGCAATTTTCTAAAATGTTTCCAGGATAAATCATAATGATTTATTTTGTGAACATGTCGGATGAAACTAGTTGATAATTCCAAAGATTTATACGAAAAACAAGTCATATTTCGTTTATGTTGTACTGATGACGATAAGAATTGTGTGTTGTTATTGTCATGATTTCAGTTGAGGAAATTCTCAAAGCAACTCGATGAGAGAAAATTTATAAATTTCAGTTAATCTTGTTGTTTGTAAAATTCGTTTAACATTCCTCCAATTAATTGCATTTATCGTAATAATATATTTATGTTTATTATAAAACGCGCAAAAGAAATACTTCTATGGAATTTTTCGTTTTTAATTGCTTTACATTCAATATTATTTTGTGTAGATTTATAAAGTGGCATAACGAGTCTTACAATATTGTAAATTTGAAATAATTGATGTCAAAATGATATAATTTTGCGATTCATCAATAATTTATCATTTAATTGTTTATATATAGGTGTATATATATATATATATTTGTTATGTTATTACAAATAATAATAATTCAAACAGGCAACTTTCTATTTGTTAATTTGTTTTCAGTGCTCATTTATTTATTCTGTATTAATATTGAATTTATTTCAACAGTAATAATTGTAAGAATCCTAAATGAATATTCTGCAAAATAGAGAAATTGTAGTTCGTATTCAGTATAATTGGTTGTATAAGCTCTAATCGTATTGTTTAGAAATATATATCAGTTCCAAAAAAAAAACCGATATGATTAATTAATAATTAATATATAGTATAGTTTTGATAAGGAAATTTAAATATATCTATGTTCCTGAAAGGACCACCATCTATGCTAATCTATCATAGAGTAAATTAATTATGACATTTATAGTTGAGCTCGGCAATCATTTCAATCAGAAGCTCTTTCATAGTCTATAAATTATCAAATAGACAGATAGAAGCTATTGTTGGGATATGAATGTTGAATAAATCTTCGTTTTATGTACTTCCTGAAATCCAATAGCCTAAATCTAATTTAAGAATGAGTTAAGAAATCTCAATTTCAAAACAAATTGTTATTTTATTATTTTTAAATTTTTATTGCTATTCCATTAGTATTTTATTATTTCTTTCTTGTCTTGATAAATGTTCCATTCTCAGCAATTCTCAAAAGTACTAATTGTAAGACTATTATTTCACACCCAATTTTGCTCAGTACCTCTCAGACTAAAGATTTCTAACTTTTTAATAGTATATTTTTTTAGATCCTGTTATATCGGAACTTTATTCATCACATTCAACACTCAGAGATTCTTAATTATGAGCAATTTAACTAATTGTTCTTAACTTTTATCTTCATCTAATTTGTAGAAAGGATCTTAGCTATTCTCAGAGTATTGTTACAATCAGAAATTTGAAGCTCTTACATTAGGTTTTCTGGGTGTGGATTTGGATCACTATTTGTAGTCTTTTAATTCTTCGATCTCCAGATTATCTTATGCCATTCATCTGAATTAAAAGTTACTCACTGAATAATTATCTCAGTTTCTGTGGAAATAATGAATTAATTTTATTATCAGATTTATAAAATAGTGTCAAAAGTGGAAAACTAGTTAGAAAATAGCTCTCGCGCAATATCTTTTTTATAATTTTCAAAGACAATTATTAGATACCTCTACAAGCATGCCTCACCGAGTTAGTTTAGATTTCCAGTAATGGAACATCACATCAGTCGACAATTTCTCGTTGGTATGGAGAATTCAAACGTGCACGGATAAATCTTAGCGACAATCCAAGAGCAGGAGCATCGAAAGTGTCAGATACTCTGAAAATAGTCAATACTGTGCGCAAGCTCATCAACGAAGATCGACATGTGACATATCGTGAGGTTCTTGAAGATCTCAATACAAAAATTTTTATATGAATAATTGTGGATGAAAAAATAGTTTCCGATTGGATACCGCATCTGTTGACCGAAGAACAAAAAGCAACAACGGTGAATCTAAAACTCTCCACAACAACGTTACTGGCTTAGTTGTTCAAAGGTAAAGAGAATCTGATAAAAGTCATCCATTTTTATATCTCAAGAAAAAATGTTCCCGAAAATAAGTCATGCTACAACAATTTCTCGATCTTTTTACCGCAAGCCAACGCTGAGCTTCTAAAAATCAACCCCAAACAAGGCATTATAACTCACTATGAGAATGCAAGTTCACACACAGTTGCTACGAATTTCAAGCGAGACAAATCGTCGAATTGTTAAACAATCTCGATCTGTGATTATATTTATGAGAATCAAAAACGAACTGCGTTGTTAAAAGTTTCCGTGGTCAGAAGGAATAGTCGATGTCTTCCAAAACAATTTTAACAAGACCAACAAAAGATTGGAATATCTGCTTCCAGGGTTTTGGAAAATACTTCGGAAAACAACAAAGTGTTTTAACGCTTTCTTCTGTAACATTCCAGGTCTACATGCAAAACCTAAAAGACATCATTGACTGTGTGTCATGTATTATATGTAATAGAAATATGAAAATATAATTTTCTTATAAATTTTTTTCCAAAGGCATTAATTGATAATAAAGATATTTCGAGTAATCCATTTAACGATAACGGTTTATTTCTATAAATGAGTTCTACTAACGAGTTCAAATTATTTCTGCTACAAAAAAATCTTTCATTGCAACTAGAACTGATATTAAAAATTGAAAAAATAAACAATAGTAATCTTCCAACAGTTTCAATGCTCAAATAGTCCTTAGATTTTTATTCATCCGACTAAAAGTCGAGTTATATGTATAGACGAGGGAAGTGATTATTGACGGATCACTATGTGTTCATCGTTTCTTAGAACTTCTTCCACAAAATTCTTAGAAACTTCTCTAGTCCATCCTCGGTATATCTATAATAACTCCTAATTTTTTAATTGCAACTCATTTTCTATAACAATCTCTATTCAGAACGAATGTTAGTCGGATAAACTAGTTGGAATTAAGAATTAAGGTTTTGTATCGAAATAAGTACTCTCCCATAATAATTTGTCGGTTATTGTCCTAATTAAAAATTTTCTCTTATATAAATTTATTATTTCATTTTATTTATTAATTTTTTTAAAGCGGCATTTTTAATTGACAAGTGATACGTGAACGATAAAAGATTTCAATCAATAAGCTTCCGGCAACAAAACGATCTTTATCTAATTATATGTTCAGGATAAGAAATTAATTTTAATATTTCGAACAATCATTATCATTACATTTATTGCTACTTGTTTGTTTTTTAATGATTATGATATGAGTTAATTATTTTTTCAGTAATAATAATGATAATGTAGAGCAATAATCAAAAGGCGCCCACATTAAAGAAAAAAGAAATTTCTTAAATAGAGATTTTCCAATTTCAGGAGTTATTTCTAATGAGAATTTCAATTTTGTAATATTTTTCTTCTGTTACAAGTGAAATATAAGGAAAAAGTTATATACCTTCAACCTAATTTTACAATTTTCTATTACCCAGTTGTTTTATCAAATTTTATACAATTCGAAGTATTAGTTTTTTGTTTTTGCTTTTTAATAAATGAAATCTCATCTATTACAATAATCCTTTAGAACCTAGATAGTTTCGATTAAGTTTATCTTTGTGCCATGATCTTCACCTCTCTCTTCTATTGTTGAAGGCACATTCACACACGAACACACAGTTTGTATTTACCCTACCACTTTTTGATTCTATAGAGACTAAAGAAATGAACTTTTAATAAAACGGACACAAGTTGCATCAAAATGCATTGTGGTGTATAAGTAGCAGAAGTCAAGTCAGCAGTTGTAAATACGACTTACTACAGAAAAGTGCAGTGTGCTAACAAGAACAACAACAACGACACGGTATTATTGTTGTTTAGAATTTAATATAAAATGTAGTTGTGCATCAATAAATGTGCAATTATAATAAAGGAAATCGTAGGTTGTAATCACTTTTAATTGAAAAAATAAATAAATTAAAATGAATTATTGGTTATTCTAGTGCAATTTATTTGAATTTTTCAAGACGACAGGAAATACCTGAAATATTAATATGAAGACCTAACATACAAAGCTCGGTAATTCATAACATGTATTTATAGTTTATTGACTTCTTTTTTTTTTAAATATCAATTTTTGCAACATTTTTTTTAATTGAATATAATTATTTATTTCAAGTCTAATAAATTATTCAAATAACAGCAAAAACTAACATTCATATTATAATTTTTTTAATAATTAACAGAGTAATCATCATTATTTGAATTATTGCCGATAAAAAGATGCTTAGAGTGTAGACTTGATTTTTTTATTGCTATTATTTAATTTATTTTGCTTTTTTTTCGTCCAATAATTTCACGTCAACACAAACAATGTGATAATCTCATCATCTATATTCTACACTTTAATTAAGCTAATAAATTATATTAATAACAGTATTTTTTTTCATAATTTGATAATTAGAAAGTTCTGATTAGTAGCACGAATTCGGTACTTGATTAGCTAATAAAATTTCAATTCTTTTTATAAACTAATGCTTATGTCAAAATAACTGGTTCTAAATTGATTTTATAGCCGGAAAAAATGAATTAAATCACAATTTGAGTATTTCAGTTGAATTTATTTACTTAGCTTCTTTATATTTTAATTTTTTCTATAAAACTCCAGCGAATGTTGGTGAAAATTTGCAGGAGCTATCATCTGGAGAATTGAGATTTCTAGATTCTATCAAGATTTCTGTAGATTGGAAATATTATTTTGTGAAATTGTAGTTCGGTATGTCTCTCAAATAATTTTTCCAAAAAATTCTAGTATTTTCAAGAGGTTTTACAAAATTGATTTTGCACTGATTCCTACCTTAGAAAATCCGATGAATTTGGATTCTGGAATAAAAAAATCTCAAACTTGCGATCCAATTGCCGTGAATTTTGATCATCTAACAATAAGACCTCTTACGATCTTTGCTTTAATTTTTCTCTATTTCCAAAGTTTTTTTACGAGCCCCCCCTTTCTATCTCACAATCAGTTTACTCGGCAGCAATCTGAGGTTAAAGAATTTTATATTATCTTGAAGTTGTTTTAAAACAGGATGATTCCAAAGCGATAGGGAACAAATCAGGACTATTCGAGGCCAATTTTGAAAGAAGTACACTGTGGTCCTTGTTCTATGTCATACTCGTTTTTGAAATATAAGCTTTTGCCTCGTCTTGCTGAAAAAAACGATATAATGTAACAGTTAGGTGTTTTTTCATTATTGTTAACAAGGATCCTTCTAAAATCTCCAGATATTTGTCTGTATTGAAAACCTCCTGAACAGAGTGAATTGTTTCTACAGCCCTGGATGTGATGCTCAGCCAGACTATAATCAATGCATTAGATATTACTTTTATTTTATGACAATAATGATAATATGCCTCATATTTCTTGCGAATAACTCGACTTCTACTGTCACGAGCTCAACCTTCAAATCCGAACTCGTTGCTTTCCTCTTTTGAAAAGTTTAGTGCTCATACGCTTTTGCCTATTGTAATCAGTTTCTTCTTTTGCTGTGAGGTCGAAAGTGGTTTTTTCTTAGCTTTTTCAGCTTACTTTGTATGTTCCAAAACCCAACTTTTGAGACACTCTGTGACATATGGATTTGGAAATTTCTCTTCCAGCACTTTTGCTCCGCATAACACTTAATTCGAGATAATTTGCGATATATATATAATTTTCTTCTATCGACTTCAGTTATTTTACATTTACTTATATTTCTAATTGTAAGTCATGGAACAATTGAGTCTGTACGTTTATATTTCTCAGCTATGTGTAATAAATCGGCAATTTGTAGATTTACAGAATCTAAAAAATCTACAGGATACAGGAAATCTAATGATAAATGATCGAATTTTTGTGTCTATAGTTTTACCTCTACCCAAATTCATCAACAGTGAAAAAAGCATTTAATAAAGTAAAAGGGAATAACTATATGAGGAAAAATAACTTGATTTGGAGCTCTTTTAATTTTTCTGCTACAATTATAATAGTACATTAAGAAACAAGTTTCAAAAAATGACAATTCCTGTACGAGACCAAGTTTAAAAAACGAGCACGCAGCGCCAGTTTTTCAATGGTCGAGTGCAGGAATTGTCTTTTGAAACGAGTTTTTTATACTATTTTTTCGATTTTGCACCCTTTTTTGATGAAAATTGGCCCTTTGAAATTGAAAGGAGTGCTTTAATATTCATTAAAGCACTCCTTTTTTATTAAAGCACTCCTTTTGTTACCTTAACAACGCTATTATAGACGCAAAATAGAAAAAATACATCATGAAACTAGCACAGTCTGTTGAATATTTATATCAGTGGGGGAAGTTACATGGAAGAGACTCCTATTTTGTAAACTTAGTATTATGAATTCAACTGAACAATCTTTTCAGTTGTTCACGTTTTTGTAATGGGATTTTCTAGATTTTATATAGGAATTTCTGTGAAAAAATTATTTTGTGAATACGTATAACTATTCCTCGCAATTTAGCAATCCCTAGCAATCCCATAGAGAATTCTTATAGTCCGAGACCTCACCGTATGATTACTGCACTCATTCGTTTTTTTTTTTTTAAACTGCGAATTTTATAATTTCTCATTAATAGGGTAACACGATTTCGCCGGGTTGCCTGTGAAAATCTTGCCACAAGTACCTTAAATTAATTTTTTTTTTTACCTTATTAATAATGAACTATAAAATTCAAAGTTTAAAAAAAAACAGATGAGTGCAGTAATTATACGGTGCTGGCTCTCGAACTATTAGTAAGTTCCCGTTTCTTCTTTTGGAAAAAAAGCTTATAAGTATACTCGTTATAATCAATTGTCTAATTTTCTTGAATTTTACTTGAAATTCAAAGTTTCACTAGTTCGTAAACTGAATATTTTCGACTCTACAAATTAATTTGTAGATTTTCTAATTTTTTTTTTTGTTCTTTAATAGTTTTGATCTTTTCTAGCAAAATAAAAATGTGTTTTTTTTTCAATAAGTTTCTAGATTCCTATAAAAACAGTCATTTCTAAATATCCTATCTTGGGAAATATAAGAGTGAAATCAAAATATAAAATAAAATAAATCATTTAATTTTTATATTTGAACTAAAAATATTTTCTTGAATTACGATAATGTTTTTCTAAAATATAATATAAATATATAGCACCTATTATTAATTATTATGCAATCAATAATTACAGTTTTACACAATACAGTAGCCATATAATTTAACAAATTTTACTTTGTTATGTTATGTAGGTATTGGAATAATATTAAATAAAATATAGGCAATACATACAAAAAAGTACATAACCAACCATAAAATTAAACGAACAGATTTCACTCTTAATAATCAT
>JAZBGX010002947.1:0-11015 GCA_037414775.1 Zonitis immaculata | reverse complement strand
AAATCCAAATTTTCCATATAGTAATTTCCATAGTACTTCTATTGTAGATAATTGTGGCCCTATTTATTACTCTATTCAGAAATATTTTTATATTTTCCCAAGTTTTCATTATAAATCAGTTGCTACCCGAGTAAAAGCCACTTATTTTCGAAATACGGCGGGATAGGTATATTTTACAGTATAATTACCCTGGTCGATGTTCGATTTGTTTGAAATATTTTCACTAGAAATCGGATCATGCAACATATATTGGACCCTCTTACGGATGAAATAAAGCCCAAGTGACCATAAGGTATAGCTGATGATTTTTTTCACTTGAAGTAAAAACGCGATCAACGCGTCAACAACAGGTACGCACAGACACAGAACATTTAATTCGGTATAGCGTACCTCTTGCGGACGTGTCTGGGCCTAATGAGACTTTACAACCTGATTAGGTCCCAGAAAAAAATTAATTATATTAATTTACTTGTAATTTTAGAAACACAATAAGATTTTTGTATGTACCATAGACAGAAACGTCGCTCATTCATGGCTATACATATATAGTTCATCAAATGCAAGAGAATAGACGTTGTTGAGACATTAGCAAAATTTGAGACATTGCCGCTTACTTAGATTGTTCTTTGGCAACTTTTCTATTACGACTCTGCTTATGAAATTGTCTTCTGTGGTCAGAAGTGCGGATAAACTAAATATATTATATGGTTAATTCGATCTCAAGTGGCTTGAATTTTTGAATTAACAGTTCGATGTAAGCAACCACTTATATTGCACAGACTATAACCATAAAACGGTCTATCCAAAATTTTAACTCAAATAGAGTCTTGTATGTCTGGGCTATGGAGTGTATGGACGCCCTGTGGTCGAATTTGTTTACTATATGAATTACTTCTTGTGGACGCATTTGATGGTGCAATATTTATGTAGTCGAAAGAAACTTCGACTCGTTGAGATCAACCGTTATCCCAAAAAATACTTTTATTATACAACTGCAAAATCCTGCTATTGGACCTTATCATAATATCAACTTATTGTTAGTATTTTGTTTCCAATGCATGCTTTATTCATGGTTTGTAATAATTAAATTGGATTTGATAGTTATATGTTAGGAATTTCGGTCTCGAAAACGCATTTAATCTAAAAACTATTTAAAATATTCGCAATAATAGAAAAAACTCTAGCCAAATCGTAACTGACCACAGCATTCCAAAGGATTTATTCACTAAATATATAATCAATTCAATGATAAAGGAAAATGACTAAATCATATAACTACATATAGTTTCGGGACATCCTATATAAGAATGATGATAATTCAACAACGTTTTCATAACTGATATTTTATTCTATAAGTTTCATTTCCTATATCCTATATACAGATATATCCGAACAAACGATCAAAGCCTATTTATTTTCCGTATCAGATCCGTTGAACCGTTTTACTAACGCATCATCTAACTTTGTATAACAAACATATACAGGAGGGGTTGTTGTTGTTGTTGTTGTTTTTGTCGTCTATAATACTTTATTGGACACAAAAGTACGACTTGTTCTAGAGAATTGTTCATATAGAGAGACAAGGCGATATTTCAACTGAAAGGCGGATGTTCGCTTCCTTAGAATAACACACATGATGGTTGTTTACGACCGAGATTGTGCATCCATCATCTTCGTCAGGTCGTGCGAACGACCAACAACCCCCCTAAATAATAAAAAATAAAACGTGTATCCCTATAAATAAAACAAAACAAAAAAACAAAACGGAAATTGCTCTATCTATACTATTATTTATATCGATATTTTCAATTTTGGTTATTTGGTTATATAATAAATTAATTTGTCGATAGATGGAATATCAAATTGGTCCGTTATATATGTAAGAGACGACTGGAGATCTTAATTTCCGCCATCAAATAACCATTAAGCTGTAAATTTAATAAAATTGATAGATCGAAATTAATAATATATTTCGTCTTAAAATTTTAAAATAAATTTATTATTAATAACAATATCATAAAAACAATAATCATTGTAAATGTCCAGGAAAGGTCAATAATTATCTATATAAATTAGAATAATCATAATCAAAATTCATTTATCAAAGAAAGAAAAAAATTTGTGTGTGAAGAATAAAATGAACAAGCGTGCAAGTAGCGTGAAACCAAATAATAATAATAATAATAATAATAAATTCTATATACGATTTAAGTATATGCGATTTGATGCCAAATATTAATGGATTGTTCCATTATTAAAACAACAACAACAAAGTATTTTAAAATTGTGATACAAATAATAAGTCCTGAATGTCCTCTATCTCTTTCCATTAACATTTCTATATAGTTTGTCCGGACATTTACAAAGAAGATGCCTATTCTTGAATTGAGTCTGTTGCCAAGTAAATACACTGACGTATGAATTAGTCCTTACACAATAAAACAAAACAAACAAACAAAAAACTTTATACAACCAACGGACACTATATTTAACAGAACAATCAACTTTAGTCTAGATACATTTTTGAAACATAATTCTATTTAATTTCTTATGTAAAATTTTGTACAGAATATAGTGGTAGACGATAAAGGAAATAATTCCATCTCCTGTACGGAAATTGGAACGAATCTAGATAAGTCCATCGATTAATTAAAAGTATCACGATCATTTTCATTACGCTATGGTTTCGAATTTCCCCAAATAATTGTTTTATTGTAAAATTTATCCGCCTAATTATATAATTAGTACTGATAATAATAAAAAGGAGGGTATAATGAGAATGAATTGAGAAAGAAAAAATAAACATAGAGAGAGAGTGAATATAAAGAGAGGATTGCCCGTCAAGGAGAAAATATAGAAATGGCAGTCGCCAGTCGTCGTAGTGTATTGATTGGAGTTGAAGAGAGCGCACTAGCAATTTTAGACGCGACACAGCAGGGAAACAAATCTAATTTCTCAAATAAATATTTTCTTTGCTTCATTATATTATTTTGCCTGTGTTTCTTCTTTATATACATATAAATATATATATATATATATAATCCCTCTCTAGAAAATTTACTATATAGATGCGAAAGAAAAGTCGTCCATATATAGTCGGTTGTGTATGTATACGTTTTCCTTTTCAATATATATAAATATAAATATAAAGGGAAAAAAACATTTCGCCACTCTTATTGCCTTTATTCATTATTATTATTTATTATTATTTCATCCCAATGTTTTTTATTTGAAAATGCTGGGATAGAGAAACAGGAGAGTAAATGCGATTTATACAAACCGATAATAATCGTGACTAATATACCGGTAAAATTTTGAATACGCGAATATTTCGATTATTATATAAACAGAATGGCGAATCAAAGAGATAGAAAAGAGGATTTTTTTATTATTATTTTGATTAAAGCTAGGGCTCGTCTCGCTGGCTCCGGTTGAATCACCGGGTCGATAATTGATGTTTTTTAACAATAAATTCATCAACACATTATAAAATTTGAATGTTTAGATTTTTGTTAAATTACATAAATTATTATAAACTTTTCTTTTGTTTTTAATTGGTTTTATTTGTTTCTATGATTGTGTTATTATTTTTTTAGAAATATGTCTTCGAAACGAAAGTCCCCGCCAACGAAACTCCAAGAAGGCGCGAATACGGCAGCAACAACAACAACAACAACAACTACAACAACAATAGCAGGGGATACGGATAATAATTGTGGTGGTAGTAATGGTAATATATTACCATCATCATTATTAAGTGGCGGTACTGGTGGCGGTAGTGGTGGTGGTGGTGGCAGTGATGGTGGTGGTTTAACTGATTTAGATGAAACATCAAGTAATAATTTGAGTGATATTGGTGAAGAAGATCAAATGGTTAATACAACAAGTGGATTTTATAAATTATCAGAATCATCATCGCCTAGTTTATCGGGTAGTGATATTGATGATGTTGATGATGATCGAATACCACCACCACATAAAACTGCCAGAATTATGGTAACAACAACAGAAACTGGACAACAATATCCAAATAATATTTTAATGTCTAGTAGTATTTCGGCATTATCTTTACATAATAATGAACAACAGTTAGAACAACGAAGGCGTAATTCGTCCGAGTGCAGTTCGCCAACATCAGATTTAAAGACTAGTTTACTGTTCAATAATAACAATAATAATAATAATATGTATAATAATAATAATAATAATAATAATAATAATAATAGTTCCTCGCATCCAATGAAACGATCTATGGATGATGTTTTGAAAAGACTAACATCAAAAATCCACAATAGCACAATTAAAGAAGAGAAACGACCAACACCATCATCGACGCCAAATTCTACACATAATTCGTAAGTTTTATTCTATTAGAAATTTATCAATATAATAAATTATTAATAAATAATAATGATCGATAGATATATATATATATATATATATTGCGTTATAATAAATCTATGAAACAATATAATATTATCAAATTCACCTTGACCTTTTCTAATCCGGGCACATTTAGATAAAATTATTATAAAACAAGAAGCAGCAATAGCGCACATACACACAAGATTAACCTAATTTTATATAAAAATTTATTTTCTATTTTAATAAATATATAAATATTATAAACATATGTATATATCGCATCAACTATATAATGTGATATTATATATATATAGATAGATATATCGTCCTTTTATTAATTTCTTTTTTTATTATTATTTGCTAGTTTCGATCTTTATACATTCTCCTTATCAAATCATCCATTCATGTCTGACTCTTTGCGGTCGTCTCAACATATAAGCGATAAATCATAGTAGAATAAGACTGACAATGAGTAAAAGTTATAAGTTATATATATATTAAAAATATATAGTTATCAGAAAACGGAAATGTCTCTTTTATGTAAGATATTTAAATAATAATAATAATAAAGAATAAGAGCGAGAACAATTGAAGCCGAGAAAACAATAACGATTGTATACTGCATTTCTTTATCATTTTTTTATGTTATAATATTAACTGGAATACTGAACAAAGTCAATTGTTACAATTAAGATAACAGAAATTAATTTGTCTGCGATTATAACGTGAAAATTATAAAATGTGATCATTATTCTAATAAATAATATGAATAAGGATAGGTATTTAGAAGTTATTGTTAACAATATATCTTCTAATCCCATATAAATTTATATATGTAGAAAAACATCACTCATCTATATAAGTAAGACTATCCTCTCCTCGATCACACTTGACTATAAATATAAATTTCAAGAATATCAAATTATCAAATGACACTATATAGTCGATATTAATTCAGAAAATATTGATTCGTTAATCAACACAATACTTTAAGCTGTCAAGAGTCTATATATCTATATGTATACTTATATAGTGAGTTGAAATAATTTCAACAAAACTTTATATAATAAAGATATTTTTTGAAGAATTTGAACATTTGTAAATCTACGATTCATTAATTCTTTGATGTTGACTTTAAGAAATTTCAATCGCGTTTCAGTTCGACAATACAGTTCTGTAAATTATAATATACAGACTGCAGTGCTGTGGAACATGTTCCATAGCAAAAGGAGCACGTTGCTAAATCAGTTGAAATATGTATATTAATTATTATTGGCAGACATAAGACTTGAATCTGATTATTTGTTTATAAAACACTCAAGGTATTTGATATCAAATAAAACAATAATTAGGTTTAGTTTATGTACAATCGTAATTGGTGATGAGCAAAATATGACTTAAGTAGTTTTGGTCTTGCGTTTTCACTCTTGGTGTTGCTTTATATCATACCAATTTTGCTCGTCACTGAAGAGCGAATATTGAGTTCTTGCAAGGAGTGTCTATACGTCACGAACTCGTACTATCAAAAAAGCGAGCGGCACATTTTTTTTTTATGTGAATCGTACATGCTAGCAATATATACTATTAGTCAATACTCCAGTGGTCGACTGTAACTCAAATTTACGTCCCCGCTATTTATTTTCCATGGTTGTACCATGTTGGATCAAAATATCCAAAGCATTATATGAAACAAGCTGAGAATTTTTTTTAAAAATCCTACGTCTTTCCATTAGACGCACAGCATTCTAAGGCAGTCCTATACGTCCGCTCTTTGATAATTTTTTTTTCTGAAACATCAATTTTTTCCAAATTGTATTGCCAAATCTCTTGGTCTTCTTGTTGTTTCTAGTTTATGGGCGTTACTACTTGTTTTCTCTCAATAACCATGTTCAGTGTTGGTCATGAGGAAGGTTATCTCTTTTTGGGAAACTTTAGTAGTTCTACGACTCAAAGATGGCTCATCTCGATTAATTTTCATAATTTACTCTAGTACCCAATCATTTATGCTGTCTATGTTACTAATTTGCCTTAGGTCTGCGTTTTTTCCTGCTATTTATCACACTACCTTCATCTCTAATGTTTCCAATATACCTACGTCAGTATCGATTTTATAGATAGGTACATAACCTTAAATACTCAAGCTTATCTCGCCACATAGTGTCACTCAAACATACTACTATTATATTTTCCATGCTTTCATAACCAAATTCAGAATACCGAAATATTTCCTATTTCTAGTACCTGATGGTAATTGAAATCATAAGTACCTAATGATTAGTTTGGATTTATTCATTGGATCTTCAGTAAATTACAAATAAAGTATATGTCTAATCATCAAGGAATCTTGCGCATTTGGACTTGGTCTTGGTCTAGTTCATACGGTCTTGGTGTTGGTCTGTTATTTTAAGTACCTATGTCGTGCTTATTGATCTTGGCCTTGGCCTTACTTTTTTGCAAGACCAAAACTAATTCTGCCCATCACTAATTGTAATAATTGGATCTTGTTTAGAGTTTTTTTTCTCGCTCTCGGGTGGTAAATTCTTTACGATTTTGATTCTATCGAAAATCAATTTTATACGAGCTTCCTCCTAAATTTTCTGGAAATATTCGGCTTGAACTTAATTTATTCTTAACAAAGTCTCATTTTGTTGTTGTTTGTTAAAAATACCGACAATATGCGGCCGGTATTGTATTTTTTAATTTTCCGACTCGATTATTGTTGGGGTTATAATTTTTATATTCATCACCCCAATAGAATATCTTGATTTTTCTTTCACAAAAACGTTCAGCCACATGTTTCAACATAGAAAAATATCGATCTTCTGCCTTTGTTTGAACATGCATTGTTTATTGAGAATTTGTAGCTCCATATAACTTTGTTTGTGTTTCAATTTAAAAGTATCTAAGTATGGATTTCCTAATTACAACAAAACGAACTATAATAGATATATGTCAATAAATTACAATTTTTACGATTATATGTTACTGACTTGTGTTAGAAATGATTGACATCATACATAGGAAAAAAAAGTTGCAACAATCTTCTACAATATGCTATAAATCTCCTCCAAAGTGTCGGTTTTCTGTTGGTTACATCCGTTCTTTGAAATTATTTTGAAAATTTTTGATTTGAACAAAGCAAAAAAACAAAATTGTATATAATTTTTGAATAACATCTGTTTGTAATAAATTTTCTAAATAAGCGGATATTCCAAAACAAATTCTTATAGAAAATTTACGTAAATTATTTGTAATTGTGGCAATTTTTTTCCCAATAATATATCAGAATCACCTTGCGTTATAACTCTCTAATATTTTACCAAAGAGCATTGCAACTTCGCAAAAATCTAGGACTATATATATAATTTCATTTGGAAGTTTCAATTAATCATATAATTGGCATCTAAATTGAGTATCTTTCTATATCTTCTTCTTTTTTTTAACACATTGTGTACAATGTTATATAGTGTTTAAATATTATGTTACACATATTTCTCTCGAGTATGCTACTGCAACTTGCTTGTTTGAAAAGATAGAGATCTTGTTTAATGTTTCTTTAAATCCTATTTTTGGATACTGTAATTAGTTGTTATATATTTCTTTATAAACCTTCAATCTTATATTACTTAAAAAAAAAAATACGTAAATTATTTTGATTTGACTTTTTTTTGTTGTGATTTGTCTCGTATCTCTATATATACGAGACCGAGACTTGTTTAAAATTCTACCAGCGTTCCTCTATGGATTCCCATTTCTAACATACCGCAAAGACTGGACTATATGCATATTGCAGGTCAATGCAGTTTGTTTGTAATGTAATGCATTTCAAAGATCAAATTAACACGAAGCTGTAGACACCTCTATCTCTGAAAGGATATTATGCATAATTCTATGAATAGATTATCGTTGTTCAGAATGACAAACTACTACCTATACTTAAGTATTATTATTATTATTATTTTTTTTTTAATGAAACTATAATTTTTATTAACAATTGTTATATAGAGATGATTATTTTTTATTATTCAGCTTTAGCTTTTTATAAAGAAAAAGCAACCGCCATCTGATAAGTTTAAGCGCGAATGTAGAAATAATGAGGAGTTGATTAAAGTTGTAGATTCAATGTACTGATTGTGGACGAATAGACAAAGAACACTCCAACAACAACCTTTCCATATCCTCTTGTAATCTTTTATTCAGACATTCTAACAATAGTTACGCTTTTCACTCTATTTATTATACGTTCTACTACTATATTATATGTATTTTTAAATAAAATAAATCTTTAAAATATTTAATTGTTTAGTGATGTTGAACCGGCTGCTGCTATCCAACAAGCCCTATCCGGAGACAATTTTATGGAGAAAGACCGGAAATTGTCCGAACTGATTTTCCAATTGCAAATGGTCAGGGAACAGTTAATAACTCAACAACACCATCAAGACCCTTCGAATAAGGTGAGTTTTATATTTAAAAATATTGAAAGAATTCTGTTTGCTTGTGGTGAAAAAATTGGATTATTGGATGTAAATTTAATTTCTATTCCAACGACAAAAAAAAAACCTAAACAAGAAAAGAAAATATATAAAAGGACAAAAGTCGACAAAGGAACCGTCATATAAATACAGTCGACGACAATCGACTTTATATGTTCTGTCTGTTTTGTGTTTGTGTTGCATATTTTACAACGAAACAAGGAGGGTTTCCGATCTGCATTCAGATCACCTCTCTATACACTCTCTTGTTGTGAGTTGCTCTTTTGAAGCTATACCACCCATAGTCTAGTTTGAAAACCCCAAGGGAACAAAAAATACCCAAATACACATATTCAATCTATATACAATATTCGTTTAAAACAATTTTCTATTATCTACTTATAATATTAAAAATTAAATCGTTGCTATAAAGAAGGGGACGCCAATTTTTTTTTTTTTTTTTGGCATTTAATTCATACGAACAATCTTTTTATTTGCACATATAAATTTTGGCTTAAGTTGGAACTTGCGCGGACATATTTTCGTTTCGCCATTGTTCCTAAAGATCGTATTATCCCACCTGTCAGACAACAGACAAAAGCAACTCATCCGTCACTAGGTGACCAATGGCGATGGGTAGGCTTTATGCCAGCCAATAGCATTAAGCTTGCGCGTGGGTTCTGTCACGGTTTATTGTCATCATCATCATCATTATCATCATCAATATCATTTGTTATATTTACCAAGAAAATTAAACAAAACAGTTGTACATAAATTAATCATAAAAATCAACAATTTGAGTTTAGTATATACACAGAACACTCGACTAAATAAAAATTTATGTATGTTATGTAATACCTAGTAGTTGGATTTTTGTTTTGTTTTGTTATTTTGAAAAATGGACGAATCAAGATTGATAGTTACCGAGTTAAGTCGACAACATCACTGGTAATTTATCAACAACATGTTAAGAAATTGAAAAATCGACACGTTTAATTACCCCAACTATTCCATATACTTTTTCCAATTTTTTTAACAACCAAAAACCCATCAATCTTGAATCTATTTTAAGGTGTAATTTAAACATTCTACATTATATCAATATAAATCTTCTATACCTATATATAATACGCATAAGTACAATGTATATGAATATAGCAATATAAATACAATAATAACGATAATATGGATATTTAAATTTACGATTCATTTTAACCTTGCTGATATAAAATTAAATAGTCGGTCAATTTTAATAGGGTGTAATAAAATTGAAAGTTTTCCGAATGGTTGTCATTTACAAAAAAATTATTATGTATTGAATTGAAAAGTATAGAGAGAACTGACCCCACCATGATCATCATCATTATAATCTACTTAATTTCGAAGAAAAGATGCTTAATTATTTTTTATGCTTATAAACAACCGATAAACTATATAATTTCCCGGTTATGAATAATTAGGAGCCCGTTTTGATTTAATATGCGATATATGTGATTTAGAAAACCAATTTAAAAAAAAAATTTTTCGTCTATACGATATTATATTCTTAATTGAAAGGACATGAGCAGGTCTATCTAATGCTCCACCCCCGCAATCACCGGAAACCAAGGTGAGGGCAGGTGTGGGAGCTACTTGCTAAAACCACTGGCCTGAGTTTATTGATTGTCAATTTTCAAGTAGAGGTAATAATATGCTATTTATTTTTGTTGTGTCTTTTTGCTGGTGAACAAAAAATTTTAATTAGTTACTCAATGAACTAGGTAACCAATGAACTAAAACAACGCCACTGAAAAAAAATATCACCCCACCAAATCAGGGTATGTTCTTTCAATTCCGAATCCTAACACGATCTTAGATACAGGTGTTAACTCTTATTGAAGCAGATGGAGTGACGATCGACAAGATAATTGTACGTGAGAAATAGAATGTTTATAAATTTATAAGAAAGAGAAAAAACATGGAAACCAAAATTTGAGTTTGGAATATTTCTTTCTCTCTGTTTGATAGCACACTTCATCTTTCTGTTTCGGATAACCTTCTCGATTGTAGTGCTTCATGTGGAGCAAACAATAACTAATAAATATACATTTAATATATGAGCCTACCGTCACTAACAGTAGTCAGATGCTAGTGTCAAGACCTGTAATTAGCGTTGAATTATGCCATACAACATCT
>JAZBGX010002946.1:0-10040 GCA_037414775.1 Zonitis immaculata | reverse complement strand
ATACGATTTTATTGCTCTGGAGATTACAAAAAAAATTTTTACACATTCTTTAATCAATTGAAACTAAAATTACAAGAAAAAACAACCGAATCCCATAAATCTTGGAATTATTACCGGAAATTTATTATCCAACCTAATAATGCTACCATTATTTTAATAGCAAAATACGACAAGAAGAAGAGACGATAATTGGGAATATGGCACTTGAAAGTTTCCAATTGATCAAGTTATATAGTGTATATGGAGTTGGCGATTGGAATGAATTCATTTTAGAATCGTAATAATTCTGGGCATTGATACATAACAGCCAACTTCAACGCGTTGTACTCTTGTTTCATAACGTTGATGGAACACTCTGTATATTAATCGATGGACTACAATCATTCCTCTAATGAATACATTTTTTTTTATGACTCCATCCAGTCTCTTTAAGTTTGGCTACAATAAATTTTCGGATTTATAATGTCTATGTGCAGATGGTATGAGTTGTAGCCTAAATTCCAGTACTGGATTAATGTCACTTCTCACTCTCAATTCTAAATGTGAAACCATAAAGGAGTAGTAGGTGACAAGTCAATGGAACGTTCCTAAATCCCTGTCGTTGTATATCCTTTTAGTCGTTTTTAATAAGACCCTAGAGTGCTCTTCGAAAATCATAGAGCTCTTTTCCTCTATAGTTCTTTGCGTAGACAAATAAGACAAACAAAACTAGTTTAGGTCATCGTTGATGTTTTTTTTTGTTTTTTTAAGGATTCGGAAAAAATTTATCACCATCATTAATTATTTTAGAAGCGCAAAAAAATGTAACATGTAACGAATGGAAAATAGAGAGAGATAGAGAGAAGCCTTCAAACCGAATAAAATGTAAATGATATTCAGTAAATTAGAAAATCAATGTATCCACTTTACTGTCTCGTTCAATTCACATATATAGTCCACTTTGGAAAATTATATTTGCCTTTCTTATTAAGCCCAGATAGTATAGGAGGTTGTGTTTTGTGTTAAAATGAGACGAATAAAGAACAACCAGAATAAACAAAAAAAAAACATATAGTAATTTTATTGCAGTTGCAATGCACTATAGGGTAGTTCAAGATGGCACTAAGACTTGAATAGTTTACGACAAGATTAAATACGATTCGGTCACAGTCTAAACTTTTATTAAATACATTTTATTTTTATAGTATTCGAAGTGTTAGATTCAAATTTAGTTCGATTCAAATAATAATTTGGAGGAAATTAAT
This sequence comes from Zonitis immaculata, assembly GCA_037414775.1. NCBI lineage: Eukaryota > Metazoa > Arthropoda > Insecta > Coleoptera > Meloidae > Zonitis > Zonitis immaculata. The sequence continues at coordinate 8,796 of JAZBGX010002946.1, read as the reverse complement.
GAATAAACGGCGCAATATAGAAATTATCTAAAATTTTATAAATCTGGCTTACCTTTAACGGCGTTCAATTTATTCCCAACCATTTGTTTTGCCACGAATGCCGCCATATTTGACTTGATTTATCTAGAAATAAAAAACAACATAAATTTATTTTATTAACCGGAATTATCTGTAATAATCCTAAAATTTCTAATTATAAAACATAAAATAAATATATAGGGGTTGCAACAACAACAAAAAATAAATAAATAACGGGAAAACAACTTTATTACAATCAAATTGAAGAATATAGATTGGAGAAGAAAGTTTTCTTGGAGGATTTGATCGAAACGATAAGAGGCACGGTTTTCTTCTCCTTCTACTTCACAAAAAAACTTTCAAAAGAACTGATTAAAGCAGTCGACAGTTTAAAAGAGAGATTTCCTTGTAAGTTGATATCGTAACTTTTATATAAAAATCTAAGTATATATTTTTTTTCGTATACCTCGTATAAAGTTTGCGCACACAATTTAGTTCCGTTATAGGAACATATCTTCGATATCCTTGAAATTTGATGATAATTCGTAAAAACAAAAAAATTATAAACAAAAAATAAAGGGTTGATGAGTTCCACGCCAACCTTATATTGAATTAAGGGAGGGTAGTGAAAAGCCACAGACATACATATACACAATTTGGCGCCATATTGAGGCCGATCAGGATAACGACGACTATAGCGTCTGCCAAGCTGGCGCCACATAGCTACGTCACCGCATCTCCATTGGAAAATCGTATTATAGTATTTGTTTTCTCTATTCGTAAAAAGGTGGTTTCAAATGAAAAAACTCCCCAACAAAAAACAAAAAACAAAAAAGGAAAACGGCAACAAAATTCGTTTAGAATAAGCAAAAGCTTTGCATTTTAGATCAAGCGACTGCGATTATAAGTTGTAGCAGTTTTGTCTTCTTGTTAGTTTTAAAACATCGACTTTCTATCGTCAAGTTTTTATATTTTTCTTGTGAAACATTGTCGACAACATTTCAACTTTACAACAATCTCGTTCCAAAGTCTGATAATGTTCACACGGTTTATATCCAATACAGAACATATAAAGAAAAACGAACTGATGCTAGGGGGAAAAAAACCAACAAACTAAATAGTATTAATTTTTTTTGTTCCAAGATAATCGATCCAATATGTTGTGATGATAAAAAAAAAGTAGTGCAATCGCTACAAGTGGTAAAGTTTAAACGACTAAATAGAAGTTTGAGGGAAAACCGTTTACTATAAAATTGCAAATAAAATTCAACGGAAAAAAAATGTTACTAAGCAAGCAACTTCTTCTAAACATGTTCCTAATTTCTTTCCACATTTATAAGAAGCGATTAGTACAAGGATATTGGAGATGATGGAAGTTTGAACAAATCAATACACTTGGTCCATCTTTTCCCGAAAGCACGTATTCCTTTAAAAAGACAAATTTATGGCGGTCATCACCTCACTATATTGTCTTGCAATCTCTGTCGCCTCAGCTGCTCCTCAAGCAAAGAAAAGAGATAGGAGTCGCTGGGAACTAGATCGACTAATTCAAAACTTTATGTGAGGGTGTTGGTAAAACAGCACTTCAGATTGCTTCGCTTTTGGCTGAAAGCAGGCTTCTTCCACCATAACTATTCCTGAGGAATAGCAAAAATAAAACCTTTTGCATGGCGAGCTTAATTCCGCCTTGAAATTTCTTTCATCAGATCCAGTCAGTTGGTACTAACAGAATGGATTTATAAAAAGACTTTCAATCCCAAATCGATTGTTGAGTGTTACAATAATCTCTCAATCAATACTACCGTATAACGTCCATTATTATAATATTTTATTTAAAGTTATAGCGAACGTGTCTGTAAATATAATCGAATGTGAATCGGAATTAATTTGAATATAATAATCGAATAACGGAATATAGAAACAAGTCCAACCTTAAATTCAATGTACCTACCCTAAATATATAGTTATATATACGTATATATTGTTGGAATACCCTTGAGGGTGGTTTCGAGAACAGATAAAAATTGTATTCTAAAAACCGTAAGGTTCATCATGAATTTCATGCAAATCACCCTCGAATTTTTTTTTTGTTTCTTTTTTTTTCAACAGCAACAACAACAGAACAACCGTAGAATAATCTAAGCAAAAAAAAATGATTTGCGGTAAGGGTAGTTCCTGTATTTTAGTCGATACGATTGTGAACCACTCGGAAAACCAACGAATTAACTGAATTATTTAAACCGGCGACCACAGTAATTAATCGATCGAGAATTATAAATAAAGAACAACTGAACTTATATTTCGCTCTATACTATCAATGAAATATCTTTCTCCATATGTATGATGACCTCTGTACGATATATTCAATTTCTTACCTCCCTAGAGCATTCAAAGATCGGTATATACATATATATAGCTGCAATTTCTTCGGAATCGATTCTTTTATCAAATAAAATCAGACAGTTTTCCGGACTGTGTAGTACAACGAAAATAAATATGGGGGAAGAAAAATATAAGTAGATGGTGCAAATACGAGTTTTCAAGAGTTTTATTATATATTTAGCCAAAATATAAGGAGATTTGTCAAATGTTGGTAATGTAAATTGTGACAACGTATAAAATTTGCCGTTTATTTGCATCTGCTATATGCTCATATATATTTGTATATATTGAATAAATTTGAATTTATCGACATATATCCATCAATTTCAATCACTCATCAATTAATAAAAATTGATTGAAATCAATTTGAATTCGTCCGACAATTTTCCGATAGAGTGGAGTTCCACAAGAAGCCTTTATTTTAATAAAATTTATATTATTCTGCTGCTATAACTTTCAGACTCAATAAAATATCGACTTTATAAAATGGAGAAAAATCGAGATTCTGTTTGATCATCAATTTTTTTTTTTCTCTTTCTTCAACAAGGCGCTTAATCAAATATACATTTTTGAATCTCTTAGGGTGCATTAACAACAACTAGAAAGCATTCAGGACATAGATTAACGATTCTCAAACTGCAAATCCTTTGGGAAATTCCTGGAGTCCATAGCACAATTTATTATGTTAAATTATTTGATATCAAATAGTCGAGATTTCACATTTTTCGTTTGATTTATTTGTACAATTTCCAATTTAATTTTCCTTCAGTTTTAAGAGAGTTAATAATTTTTTCTTCGAACTTCAATAAAATGTTGTTGATATTTCCATCAAATTTCACCAAAAAATTTTCTAGCCAAATTTTTACAATCTCATAAAAGTTTTTATAACTAATACACTCACATTTTATGTTAGCCAATCAAATTTCCCCCCCAAAAAAAAAAAAATGGATAAATGAATAAAATATGAAAAGAAAAGCTTTGAAATAAATGCGAATATTCGAAATTTTTGCGAATTTTGCACGTACTCCGTCGAAATTCCTATCAGAGCTTGGTTTATTTTGTTGGCTAAATCCTACAATTTACTAATGTTAACTATATTGATCAAGTTTGTGGAAATTATATTTTCATGGCTGTGGGTATTTCCAATTATTCGTGTATTAATTTTTTATTGGAGTGACAAAAAATGTAATTAACGAATTAAAAAGATAGAAAATGAGCACAAATTTTAAAGATTGTCCAATGATTTTCATAAAAATTCCAACACTTCAAATTAATCTACATAATTAATCATTCAACAGAATTTCTCTATTAACTATAAATTATTCATACTATCAATCAAATATCGTGGTTACCAATCAATTTTTGTCTCGCCAGATGATCAATTGGCGAGATTTTCTCAACCCCTCTCTAAAAAAATTTGATATCGCCTCTAATATTCATATAAGATCAGTAATTATATATTTTTCCTCACACTGTTCTACTTGGAAAATTATACGACAAGAAATTTTGGCATCAAATTCACACTACCAGACATTTCGCTTTTATTCGCATCACTCCAACTTGTTGAGGTTTGGTTTTTGAATAAGATCTGCAATAAAAAAATAACGTTTTTCAAGGGAGTTAGGCGATCTTCCACTGCGTACGACGATCTGTGCCCTTCTAAATTTGTAAATTGTCCAAAAGCCGCCCTATATCATTCTTTTTTTTTCAAATGATTTCGCAATTTTTTGGACAAACTAGCAAGAGGCATCCGACCCATGCCCATCCTGCTCTGCTCTTTTAGAAATTGCCTCTAAAATTAAATGAGGATCATTTCAACAATGGAATATGTAATGATGGAGTTCTCGGTTTTTTTGTGAACTTCATTCAAATTCATAACCTGGAATTTCTCCTGGAGGGGCCAAGTACGTTATAAAAAAAGTTTCTAGTACCTACATTGTACATATGGAGATTCGGCTGGCTTCAGTGGAATGATACGTTATAGCAGGAAATACCGCAACAACCGAATATCCAATTTTTTGCTAGAATTGAAATAATATTTCCTCAATTCATCAATCAATTTTTTTTTCCCCACGGAAAAAGCGATAGCATTTTTTTTTTTATTAGTTGATGGTGAAATGTTGGGATAAATCGTCGAAAACAAACATGAAAAATCCCACTAACGTAGAAATAAAACCTAACAAGAAAGAGATCAATTTTTTTTTTTTTTTGTAACCATATACTATTCTATTTATTCCATGATTCTGTTCGATGGTGCATTTATACAAGGAATTTTCACAATTTCCAAACAGGTTTTTTTTCTCGTGTTCCAAATCGTTTCGAATTTCACGAAAAAAGAAAATTGAATCTATTGATAGAAATTTAATAGCGTTCCAATTCAATATTTCCATAAATAACGAACAACGAACTAAATTTAATGAATCAAATGATTGAAATTAATTCATCATCTATAATTTGTCGAACAATTTGAAAATTCGAATTAAAATCTCTGGTTCGAAGTGATCAAATTAGGAATCTCAAATTACGAAAATCCGAGTGGAATAGTGGAATTAAATTTTGGCAACATCAACATACAGATTTTATTTGAAGAATATTAATGATCCTTTCCCAAAGGGATCTTCTATTTACTGTAATTGTTACAGCAGCTTCTTTATAGAAATAAAAATTTCTTTAAAGTAAAACTTAGCTGTTTATATAATAAATCAATATTTTTGCGGAAATCACATTATTGATGCAATAAGAAGATATCGGATTTGCATTAGTTGAATTTAACAATGTTAAACCTGGGAACATTTCCCAAATAATTAGCAGGAAATCTAGTCAAGTTCCTAATAGCATTTCAATTTATCACTACCATGATAACCAGATTTTTGCGGTTGATAAGACTTAGTTGTGGATTATCACGATTTTTTATTTTTTTTTTGGGACAAAATTGCAATTAAGCAAATAATATTTATAGATATTACGTGAATCTCAACTGAAACAATCACAATATAGAAATAGAATTTAGTTAGATAAAAATATAGAATAATTTTTCCACAGAAAATCTAATAACAGTAAATGGTTTTATCAGGTAACATTTTCCACAAACTTTTAGCAAGTTCAACACAATTTCCATGGAAATTCCTTTGAAGTAAATTTTCATTGTCACTAAATTATTTTTTTACATTGTCAGAGAATTCTATTTCATTAACTAACTGCGAATTTGATATTTAGATTATTTTTTTTTAAATATATTGAAAAATACTGTCCGTCCTGAAAATCCCGACATATTTACAATTCTAATCAAACTTCTGATAGCAGACACAAATTTATCATACCAATAATAACCAAATTTTCGGTCTTTGACTATACAGATTTGATTTATTTACATGACGGAAAGCTTTTTATCGATTGTCAACGATTTTTGATGGAAAAATGGCGATTAAACTTCTGCTTAAGTTTTGCCATAAATTTCTAGCAATAGAAATTCCTGTAGAAATTTTTTATCGTGTGCCTCCAATAAAATATTCACACTGTTTTAACGAAAATATTATTCTAGCAAAAAATTCTCCATCATTATTACGCGAGACTTGGAGATGTTGTTCTTGCAAAATATTCTTCTTCAAAAAATAAACACTAACCTATTCAAGTGTATTGATTTGATATTTACATGATAACCGAATTTCTGATTGTTGAATTTGACTTTATCAAATAAAATAAGATCTGACATTCAAATATAAACCGATTAAGATTCCCATTAAATTTGAACAAAACAAGACGTAGCTCTCAATAAATTACGAGATGGACGCTGCTACAAGAGGCGTAGCATGCGCAAAAAGCCAACAACTGACTGCTGTTTATCGTGAAGCCTCATCTATCGAATACACTACCTCTTGCTTTTGTAGACAAAGCCGTATAGTCGCATTAGAGCTGTTGTTATTGGAAACGAATCATGATGATCCTGAAACGGAACGCCAATCCATACACTGGAAGAATTCATCTTCACCGAAAGCTGAAAAAGCTCACATCAGGCAATCAAAATTCGAAACCATATTGGTTTTTTCATATTCATGGGATTGTGCTCATCAAACTATTAATCAAATTACTATATTCACGTTATTGATGATCCCCGTGAAAGATTGAGAGACAAACGACCTGAAATGTAGAAGAACTAGTTATAGGCTCTTCACCAAGACGTATTCCGCATTATGTCTGTCAAGAGATACTGGTACAGGTCTGTCAAGAACAGTATCTCAGCTTTATTCGCCGGATCTCACATTGCGCGACTTCTATTTCCTAAAGTGAAACCTTCATTGAGAGAAACAAGGTTTGAGTCCGTTGAAAAAGAAAGCGGTACACGCCCTCTGAATGGGGCTGACAGAATATACGACTGCTAGCATTGTTTCGAAAAATAGAAGAGTTAGTCTTATTGTTTAATAGCCACATCTAGCAAACTAAATACTATGAACGATTTATGTTCAGAAGATCCCATACTGTCCTAGAAATTGGTATTTATAGTGAAATGCGCCAATTCTAGACGTTTTGTTCCAACCAAATTCGAGATTTTATCTTTAGAATTGTCCGATGATTTTCCAATATAGCTCGCCATCGGTATCATTTTAACCGATTTAAATCAAACCATCCACTTGAAATTGTCAGATAAAATACGAATAATAGTTTGAAATATATAGCTTATAGAAAAAAAACTTGACGTATTCCAATTGATTGGACCAACGATTAAAACTTCGCTAATTGATTGAAAGTCATTGAGTTTGGGAATCCAAATAAGAATTTCACAAATGTTGGGGACAAATTTGAAATTTCAAAATTAAAACGAATAGTTCTCAAGGAACATGTCAACAACAACAACAACAACAAACATCATATAATATTTTTTCTGCTATTACTGTATGGAACATCAAGACAGAAAAACAAAGACTTGATAAATATATAATGAAATCAAGGAAATTGGCGTCAAAAACAGTGTGAAAACAAATTTACTACCGGAATTGAGGAAATACCGTCATCTTACAATATAGTGAAATATACGTATTAGAGAAACATCTGTTTTCGAAGTTTGATTCAACAGAAATTCCACACGCCCCCTTCGAAATAATAGAAATAAATAATTTATCTAATATATTTATCTTTTATATATATGTATATATATTTTTTTTTAACCCGACTCGATAGTTGGGAAAGTGTTGGCAACATTTTTAACTGGTTAGTCAGTGAATTCCTAGTTGTCGTTGATTGATTCAATAATGTCAGACCTTTGAAATTCTTCAAACGATTGATAATACTATAGCCACCATGTTTCGATAGATTGTAATTTCTCATGTATGGAACGACTTTTCAGAAAGTTTCACCACCCTTATTGCAAACATATATCCAACTTATTCTGACAATACAACCAGAAAAAAAGTAGTAAATGTTTCCCTTATTATTTTTTATATGCGCAGGCTAGGAAATTTGATTGTTCCATTCAATTTCTCACTCCACCATTATATTCACAACAAAATATCGAAGTCATCAATCAATTTTCTATGAATTTGAAACAAGAATTGTGTTTCGAATTAGTTTTCGTAGAAATTTAGAGGTCAACTAGACGGGACCATATAAGTCTTGATGGATGACCCAATTTAGACTGAATCATTCTATTTGACAGTTATACGAGATTCAGGAATTGTTTTAAAGGAAATTTATTATATCGAAACATTGGAATTAGATTTAAACAGTTTATTGACTATTTGAAAAATACGATCCGATTCCAATTTAAAATTGTATTTAGAAAACAATTGTACGAAAAATCATAAAACAGTATAGAAGAATAATCATGGGTCGGATGCCATCAGGGGTTGAGGTTGGGGAGAATAGAATTATTTTTGAAAAGTTGGTTAATTTTTCTGAACAATCAGCAGGTGCCCGAGTGTGTCAATCCAACTTTCCCGAGAGCCATCCAAGCCATGATTTACTTCTTATAGTTTGATGGATTTCGAGTTGAATCATAAAATTGATATTATTTTTCTGCTATAACTTTCAAGCTATTCTGCAATGTCTCAATAAAATTTCAATAAAATCAGGACTGTATAAAAATTCGAGGAAGACAAATTGATATTTTATTATATTTTTGTTTCAAATTTAATAAACTCAACTATACGATAAGATCGGAAGCCAAAATAAACAACAAACTCGAATTTTAAGGTAATTTTCTCATCAACTTCTACAAACCACTTACAACATAGATAAACGATCATCAAATTATAAGGCCTTAGAGTTCATGACAATATTCTAAAATATTTGGAATCAGATCGTTAGAATTTCGATTCTCTCCAAATTAATTTCGATAATTTCCAGTGTGATTTTAAAGATTCACAAATTTTCATTGTGATTAATCGAATTTTCCGGATAATT
>JAZBGX010002945.1:0-11020 GCA_037414775.1 Zonitis immaculata | reverse complement strand
CTTTTTCATCATCAGATTCTTGCGATGGATTTTTACTAATACGATTCGGTGTACTTTGCGGTACATTCGGTGGTTGTTCTTGTAATGCTAAAAATGCATCGAACGATTCATCAGCACCAAAACCACTACTACTACCATCTTGACTATTACCACCAATATCATTACCCCAAACATCATTATTCGATATTGTTATATCGAAAGCGGCATTACGATTTTCCTCTTTGACTGATTCAAATTTTTGTGCAAATGCATCAAATGCATCTGTATTTTGATTCAAATTGCAACTATCCTGCATTGGAACTGTAGTAGTTTCAATTACAATTTCATGAGCTTCATTTGTTCCAGTTAGATCATTCTCATCAACTCGATTGTTTTGTAGAAATTCTTTATTATCCAAATTGGTTGTTTCCAATGGGAAAACTTCATGTTTCGGACTGATTTGTTGTTGACTTTCATCATTGGCAGCGAATGGATTGAATGTTACACTAGATACGGAACCTTTACTTTGACTATCACTTGTATCCATTTGATTATCAGTCTGCGATGGTTCGGGAGATATTAGATTGTCTTGTAACGGTTCAATTTTTTGTTCCGCTACTGTTTCTATTCGATCTTCTCTAATTAGAGGTGTTTGATTGATTGATGTTGGTACCATTTCCGGTTCTACTGTGTCAAAAAGTAGATCGGTTGCTGATTTCTCTTGTGCTTTCACTGGTATATTATACAAATTGAGAATATCAGCTTTAGTTGCTACTTTCGGCACTGGAGTACTATCAAACATATCCATCATTTCATCTTGTGCTTGAACTGGTTGTTGTTGTTGTTGGGGTGGTTGCGGCGGTGATACATTCTGTTGATTAGTCGACGTTGGTGGCTGTGGTGGTTTGGGTCTTGGCGGTGCCGGACGTGGCGGTTGTGTTGGTCTAGATGGTACCGTTGTCGTTTCGACTACATTACTTTGATTTCGATTAATATCGCATTCATCATGATTCAAAGATAATAAATCTTCTGTACTATCATGCATTATAGTCGTCTTATTTTCCACACCCAATAAATCGATAATTGGTTCTGGTGTTGGACTTGGTGAATGTAGATCACGCATTGAAACCGGACTTGGTGTACGAGTTGGTGGTATTTTATCTAATAGATGCGAACTAGTAGCATCCATAGCGCCCATAACTGACATTAATAGGTCTTGTGTTTCTTTGGAAGTTGGCGGTCGTAGTGGTGGTGGTGGCGGTGGTCTAGCCGGAACACCACCGTTTCTATCATGATGACTAGCAACAGTATTTGTATATTTCAAATCGAGATCGGTTGGTTTTTGCGGTACAACCTCACCGATATCAGTCAATAAATTTTGATCATTGCTTGTTAAATTTGTTGTAGTTGTTGGTGTAATATCCATAAAATGGCTAGTAGCTTGGAATTGTGCCGTTTCAGCTTCGGCTGGTCCCAAATCCATTGGATCAAAAGCGAATGGATTCGTTGCATCGTTAGTTACAATTGCAGTTGCACTTTGCGATAAAAATGGATTGTCACTAATAGACGGATCACCGCCACTAACAAACACATCATCATCGCCTACTAAGAACGGATTCGATGCCGCCTGTGCTGTTGTATGTGGCGAAGCATAATCATCGTCGCCAAATAAAAATGGATTAGCACCTTTAATATCCATTTTTTTTTTTTGGTCTAACCTCAACACCAAGCTTAAAATTACGTGAATTCAGACTCTAATAATTTCAATTCCGCTTTACCGGGCACAATATTACTAGCTATACTTGTATCAAATGGATCAATATCGCCACTATCCAAACAATTTGTGCTATTATCTAATAGCGGATTTAACGGTTCACGTATAACAATATCACTAGAATTATCTAATAAATCGAATTTTGATTCGTTAGTAAATGAGCGCGGATCAAAATCGGGATCAATTTGATTATTCGAATTGATTAATTCACTTTCAATTAATTTCAATTCAGTTTTGCCTGGTTGAATATTGGTAGCGATCGATGTATCGAATGGATCTTTATATGAAATATCGTCGTAATTACGATCAATTTCAACAGCCGGCGATAAGACTTTATCAACAATTTCTAATTCATCAATTGATAATAAATCGATTGGTTTAGTTTCGTCAATGATTTGCGGTTTATTAGCTATTTGTTTGATTGATTCGACGACTTTATCGATTTCGGCTTTGGTCTCGTCTCTTGGATCGAAATCGGGATCAGATAGACGTCTAACTATAGTCGAATCGACTAATTCTTTTTCAATTAATTTCAATTCAGTTCGACCAGGTGCAATAGTTGCAACAAATGACGTATCAAACGGATCTGTATCTATATCATTATTAGCAGCAATTTCGTCAGCTATCGATTGTTTACGGACATAAAATGGAGTTAGTGGTTTTTTACTTGATTGTTCGTCACTAACCGCCAACAGATCGCTTGTTGGTGATGGAAGATCAAATGATACAGTTTTTGGTGTAATATTCAAAATATCCGGTCTTGATAAAGTCCGTTGTTTCGATTCAACTTCTCCTTTTCTCGGATCAAAATCATCAACATCATTCGATAATTTATTATTACCATCAACTTTTATATCACCTAATAGTTCTTTTTCGAGAAATTTCAATTCCGTCTGTCCTGGTAATTGTGCAGTTTCAACAATTGATGTATCGAATGGATCACAATATTCTATATAATTATCATCAATTTGTTCAATCGGTTTCAATGGTGGTTGATCATTTAAATTCGATAAATCCGTATTACTACCACCAAGTAAATCACGATGTATTGGTTTAATTAGATTCAATTCAGTTATAGAGACACGATCTAATGTTGATATTGATTCAAGTTGTCCATTTGGATCAGTTATATTTATACAAACTTTATTTATTATTTTAATTGAGGTCTCTTCAGATCTCGGATCAAAATCACAATCTTCATTTAATATTTCATTTTCGATTAACTTCAATTCCGCTTTGCCTGGTAGTAAATTATTAGCAAATGTTGTATCGAATGGATCTACTTCGATTTCTTCGTCTTGATCTAACCTAAAAATTTAACAAAACAAAAAATCAAACAATTATTATAAAATATAGCTGACATACTTCTGGTCGTTGTCAAAAGCTGCCCAACTATCCTCATTTACAACTGGTGTTGTTAATGGAATTGGTGCAACGTTTGTTGGTGTTTTTGCTAAACTTTCCGCAGCTAAAGCAGCAAATTCTTCATCATCGTCATCATCATTTGTCTTGATAACATCAAATTCATTTATAATATTTTTAGTGGAATCTTCTTGTGTCGATATTTGGATTGATTTCGTTAAATCGATGGGTTCATCCGGTAATGGAGTATCTTCATCTAGTAGAGTCTTTTGGATTTCTTGTGAAGACTCTAAAAATACAATTTTCGACTATCTTTACAATAATAATAATTATATTGAAAATTCACCTGTTGTATTAATTACAGCATTAGCATTATCATCGAAACTATCCAATAGTAGATCTTTTTCTTTCAATATTTGCCGTCTATTTGGTTTTTGTTTAGCACAAGTCGGTATTTGGACACGTCCAGTTAAGACTTCAACAGCAACACCAATCGGTACTAATTTTTTACCTTTACGTTCAACAGCCGGTCCTAATATTGCACGTTCAGCAATTGACGTATCAAATGGATCGTCGCCAATTGTTTGTTCAGTTGGTGAATCTGGTATATAAGCTAATTTAACATCACCAGCTGCAATTGCATCAATATAAGCTGTATCGAATATATCGTCATCTTCTTCTTCGTCCGATTCCGATTCAGAAACGTCTACAATACCAACATTGCTAGTTTCAATATCATCATGGATCGGTTCACCAGTTTCTTGATTTGTTTGTGCAACTTCTTGATTTTCTTGTTCTTGTTGTTGTTGTTGTTGTTGACTTGGTGTCGGTTTACGTTGAAAAAACGATGTACTTTTGATACGATCGAGATCGCCTTGGGTTTTTTTTAGAATATCATCAACACCGGATGTGAGGTCTAGAAATTTTCTCCACTCTTCGTTTTTGATCGGTTGTGCTGAGTCACAAGACCCTTCAGAAGTTTGTGGTTGTTGGTGTTCGCGACGGTAAGCTTCGAGCTCTTCGGGTTTGAATAATTCCTCTTCTTTATGTTTCGATTTCTTGCCTTTCTTCTTCTTTTTTAGACCTTTGGTTATTTTGTGCATTCTCTATTCGAAGTTTCATTGAGGCGTCTGTAATTAAATCAATCATATAATTAAAATTAAATATATGAATTTAAAATCAAGATCGATCGATTGTTTCATTATTGAATTCTTACTTATTATCGACGACCTCACAGTGAACTGAACTGAATTGAACTGAACGTATCTATGTATGAGTCACTGTGAGCGTCGCGACGAAAAACGCCGAGACGCTATTGATTTGCTGACTATATACATATGTACGTCATCCACCTACACAGAAAATAAATGGACAGGAATACTTTTTCGATTCAATCGAGAATAATAGAAAAATTCAGAAAATTGAAAATTATTCATCAATTTCCATATTCGTCAGACACTAATTTTCTTTTCAAAAACATGAAGCCGTATACTTTTATAATCCGGAAAATCGATTTTCCCTAATCAAATAAAACCACAATTCTATTATAAAACAAAAAAAACCCGATTTTCCTTTTACATTTCTTTTGATTAATACAAAAACAAACAAAAAAAAAATGTAACTTTCCACGAAAGAAAAATAATTCAAATACTTACAATTCAGGCCTCATATCACATTTTCCACTTTATTATTCGACTTGTCCAAAACAAAAATACCAGATTTACATAATTTTCTTGATCAATAGTAACAAATCTTCCAACAATCTTTGAGGAAATTCCTGAACGCAATTTTCCGAAGACTGATGGCTCTAACAAGCCAGTCAGTATTGATTGTGCGCAGAAATAATGACAGACTTTCGTACTTTTCCATTTTCCATACCATAGACTTCCCACCAACTTCAAAAAATAAAAAAGGATTAGATTAAGGCGTAGTATTTTCCACAAATTCAAAAAAAAAAAACAATTGGAAAAGAATCTTTTTATTGATTTGATTAATACAAGTTTCTAGTACATAATAAGCTTCTATTTGGACAAATTCATCCAAATGAACAACTCTTAACCTAAATTTAAACAAACTATTACACTAACATAATATTTTAATCTGAAAAATAAAAACAAAAAGGTCAATGTGGTTTTTTGTTTGTTTTAAAATGTTTGGGCGGCCATATCATCAGCACTAATACCCAACATTGCTAAATCGTCACTAGGATCATTTGGCGGTAATGGTGGTGGTTGTAATGGCATAGTATGCGATAGTGGCACATCGTCTGGTGGCGGTGGTGGTGGTGGTGGTTGTTGGCTATCATCCTGACATTGTGAATAATCGTACATATGTGAATACATCATATTATAATCCATTCCTGAATAATATTGATTCATCATCATCTGCTGATTTGCATCATACGTAATATTCTCTTCTTCAACATTTTTAGCTTGTTGTTGTTGTTGTTGTAGTAGTAGTAGTTGTTTTTGTTTTTCTTCTTTCTTTGAAGTATTTTCAGATTTACCAATTTTAGGAGCCGGTGGTGCTTTTGGTAGTTTTTCCTCACTTATTTTTGGTGGTTCTGGTGGATCAGGTTGTGATACCACTGGTGGTGGTGGTGGTGCACTAATTGGTGGATAAGATGATAATTTTGGGAAACATACAACATCTGGTTGTGGTAAAAATGCACGTGCTAAATTGCCCGGTTGAAATCTTGTCTGACGCGGTATATCGTAGTCTTCTTTTTTAATTTCTTTTTCGACTTTTTCTTCTACTTTTTTATTTTTGAACAATGGCATCCGTCCAATGAATGGTAAACGTTTCGAACTTGGTGGACCTGGTGGTTTTTTACGATCAGAATCATCACGATGATATTTTCTATCATTACTACGACTACGACTTCTATGACGACTATGGCTACGATGCCGGTCAGATGAATGTCGACCATTTTCATGACCATCACGACGATCTCTAGAATTTCCAGTCAAAAATCAATTGATAGAATAATAACAAGACAATTTTTACCTTGATCGTGATCTTGAATATCGTCTCGACTCATTATGTTTCTCCGGTGTTGGACTCCTTCGTTTCCTATAACTATCACGTTCTTTTGGTTTAAACTTAACTTGATTTCGATCTTTATCACGTATTCGTTCATATTCTTCACGGTCGCGCTCACGCCGTTCTCGTTCAAAACGTTCCTTAGCTTCTTTTTCTTCACGCACTTGTCGTTCTTTTAATTCGCGTTCTTCACGTTCCTTTTCACGTTGTTTACGTTCTAATTCAGCATACTTTGCACGTTCAATTTCATGTTTCTGTTTCATACGATCCTTTAAATTATCTAATAAAACTTTCTCTTTATCTGGTGGTTCACTTATTGTCATCCATTGCGATATCATATTGTCATCAGTACCACGTACTTTTTGTGCTTCCACTTTCTGACGTTGCTCCTCTTTTTTCTTGTGTTCATCAACTAAACGTTCCAACATTTCCCATTTACCAGATAAATCTTCATTCATTATCGATTGAACTTTCATATTACGCATAACAACACGTATACTTTTCGATTTATCATTTGTTTCATCATCATCGGAACTACTATCAGAACTACTCGAACTACTACTTGTATCACTTGAATGTTTTCGACGTTTCTTTGAACGTTTCTTCTTTTTCTTATCTTTATTACTTGATTCAATACTTGAACGTTTATTGCGATGTTTACGTTTTTTCTTATCGTTTATTTCATCTGAATCGGTAGAACGACGTTCGTTGCGTGTTAATGCTTTTTCGCGATCTTTCAACCATTCAATTTCCCAATGTGGATTTTGTTCAACGAAATTCTAAATAAATAAATAAATAAAATATTGAAATATTAAAAATTAATTCGAGAATTTTCTTTATAATTACTGCATAATTTTGAAAGTGAGCCTGTGATTTAAGATGATGTGAAGCACAATGTAAATCACCAATCCAAGTATCACAAAGTTTACAATACCAAGCTGGTGCCGATATAAAAAATTGCAAACCTAACAACAAATCGATTTATAAATAGTAATAACAATGTAATTTTAAATTCAATTTTGTAATTACCTCGAATAGGGATTCGTTTTTTTGGTGCCCCTTCATAACAAGGTAATTCCGGTTCTGGTTGTAATTTATGCCATGGTGTATTATCGCCAACATCATTTTCTTGTATATTATTTTTATGTTTGTCACCTTGTAAATGTAATAGAAAATCTTTGGCTGTTTTTGGAAATTCATCACACATCCTACACCAATGCAATTCAGGATCATAATGCATATAATTATATTTAACACCATTATCTGATGTTGTATAATCAGTTGATTTATGACTATGATTTTTATGATTTCTTGGTGATGATTCATCTAATTGTGCTTCTAGATCAGAAATTTTCGAACCATCCTTTATAATACTTGATAACATTTCAATAACGTTATGTATTGCTTTCATTTTACTTTGGATTTCTTCCTGGAATTATTTTAAAGAAACAACAAATTCAAATAAAATTTCCCATCGTCAACAATTCATTTTAAAAAGCATATTGAAACAGAATACATACTTTAAATACAATTTGTATTCATTATTAATTGAAATCTATACCTTAAATTTTGAAATTTAATCATATTGAAAATTTTTTAATGACGCTGTATTCCAATTTTTTATTAGAATTGTGTAGATTTGATCACTGTGGAAGATAGAGAGATAGAGTTTGCTACGAAACAAAACCTCGATGTAAACGAGTTATCGGACTAAACTTACCTTTCTATAAATCAAATCTACTATAATTATACATCTAATTATTTATTGATTTCCATAAAACTTACCTGTAATTTATCATTTTCTTTCAAAATCAATTCCATATCACGTTGTGTTGAATTTTCTGATAAAATTTCATGTTTCTGATTTCGTAGTAATTCCAATTCTCTTCTTAATACTTTTGCTTTACGTACATAATCTTCACGTTGTTTTATTAGTTGTGCATTCTGTTGTTTTCGTTCTTGGGCAACAGCTATAAAAATAATAAATATTAGATAATTTATTTTAAACAAATCAATTTTTTTTAATAATAATTTAACCATGTTGATATTAATTTTTGGTAAAATTTTTACATGATGATTCCTCTATTACATAGATTTATCCTTGTGTTTACACAGTGATTATAAAAATTTTGCAGCCTACGAAAAGATAATATTAGCAAAAATTGACCATCTATAGGCGATCTTCAACATTTATAAAGTAAACACCTACCGATTATTGTCATTCTGGTGATCTTACATTAAACACCTATTTTAAAAATCAACAATTACAATCATATTATTCGCTTAAAATAGAACTATTATCATCAAAACTAATTGTAGATACAATTCTATTTTAATTACAATAATCCTAAATCTAATACAAGTTATTTTATTTATTTTTTTTTAATATAAAAATGCGAAATATAAACATTTGTTGAATTCTGACGACTAACCTTCATCTTCACTTTTTTCATATCCACTGCTATGATGTTGATTTGTATAAGTCGTACCACTTGTGTTATTTCCACTAGTATTTGCCCCACCTACTGGTGCCCAACTATTTTGTGGATATTCTTCACCAGGTGGTACTGGTTGTACATTCTATTATAGAAAATTATAATAACAAATCAATTTTATTTGATAATATGGATTAAAAACAAACACACACTTACAGTCACCTCATATTTATTTTTTTTTATTTAGAAAAAAAAACATTCCAAATATTTTATAATATTATTATCATTATCAGATGATATTTGTTGGAATAATTCTGTAAAAGTGGTAGTTTGTAATAATATCCAACACAAAAACAAATTTTAGATTGAATTTGTGTTTAGTCTTAGGTTTTTTTTTTTTAAATAACTTTTCAATGATTTCGACTACTTACCGTATACTGATTTTGATTATATCCATCATAGTTGTAGCCTGAGTTGTAGTTTTGTTGATATTGTGGATATGAACTCTGATAACCCTGTCCAGAATATTGATTCGGCTATTGAAAAATTCGTCAAAATATCATTTCAAAACAAAATAAAGAAAAAACAAGTATGAAATACTCACATTATTATACATTTTGGTTTGAATTAAATTGAAATTCTATTCGACCAACAATATTCCTTGATAATACCACACTAATCACTACATGGATCTGAAATAATTGAAACAATCATAAATATAGTGTATTTAATTCAAAAAAAATTGAATTTCCCGCTATTATTTTACAAAAAAATAACGCCATTACTGTAGAACTTTGATGAACAATTTAATATCAATTTTTTAGAAATTTTACATAAAATTTACTACTACAAATAGAATTTTTTTATAGTATTTCGTATAATTAACAAATTTAGATACTCACTTTTATTAAAATTAATGTAATAATTATAAAAATTGAGAAAATAATTGAATACAAACGTTGCAATCCAACGCTATTCCATAAACGACATTTAGTGGTTGAAGTAACATTATAACAAACTAATATGTGATTAAAGCTACGGCAATTAGTGAATTTTTATTTTTGGATGTTAAAACAAATAATTATTATTGAAATATGTATAATATTAAAAATATTGGAATAAACTATAAATTTCGAACAAGACGTATATCTAATTATTTAGATTTACGGGAATATTTTTAGTTAGGGTGGAAATGACGATTGTTGGTAGAACTGTTTTTTTTTTGACAATTGACAAATGTCAATGGCGTCGATAATTTTTTTACCGTTTGTAAAATTCGTTATTTTATTTCTTCTAATGATAGATTTCATATAATTTTCTTGTTT
The DNA here is from genome assembly GCA_037414775.1 of Zonitis immaculata. Classification (NCBI taxonomy): domain Eukaryota; kingdom Metazoa; phylum Arthropoda; class Insecta; order Coleoptera; family Meloidae; genus Zonitis; species Zonitis immaculata. The sequence goes on along the minus strand of JAZBGX010002945.1, from coordinate 1,103 downwards.
TTCTTTAGTGTAATTTCCATATAAATAAATTGATATTATTTAGTGAATCTCTTAATATCTAGTGTATTAATAATATGGCTTTGCCAGCAAATTATAAACAAGTGGCTATGCAAATGCCAAGTCCACAAACGAGCAATCGTAAGATTTTCATCTACATCTAATATAAATAATTTTTGATAAATCTTTCAGTATTTGTTTATAATTAAACAATTTATAGTTGATTATTTATTTTTTTCTAGAATCGAATAACAATTTATTAATAATTGTAGATAATTGAAACAATTTTTCCTATATATTACATATATTTCTCTATTTATGTAATTGGCCGATATTGAAATGAAGCTTAGCCCCCCAAGTTCGCATGTGTAATTTCTAAAGAAGCTGAATTATTACATTATAATAATTTTATTGGAAATAAGCGATTATTGTTGTTTTTTTTTTGAATTAGCATTATAAAAAGTTAATAGCATGATTTACAATTAGATTTAGCCTTATTGTCATAATTTATACGATTTGTTCCTTCATTAATAGTTTTATGTATAAATTATGGACAATTTCATATAAATATTTTTTTTAATTTTGTAGTATAGTGCTGATGATATGCTTTGTTTGTGTTTGTTGTTCAGATTTGCTGTCAGCAGGCGTGCCCATGACTTTCAACATATTGAAAGGTAACTGCCAGACTTCGTTTTATTAACAAACCATTAACGATATTCATCTCCCTTTAAACTTATAATAGTTTTTTTTCTGAAGATAAAATAAATATTGATTTCTCTCAGCTTTGCTTCAAGTACCATCATTCTAACCCAAACTCTATTATATCACAGATTTTAAACCTTATATATATTTAAATAAACATAATATGTGTCAAAGGTAAGTCGATTATTCATAATTGTGTTATTGTTTCGTCATGTGTGTGGAACCATTTTTAAAAAAAATCGCTTGTAGATTTTTATTTTTTTTAATAATTTCGTCTTTTTTCTTTAGAACGTTTAAGGGCTTCTGGTAATGCAAGTTCAAGCTCTAATGTAAGTATTAAAAAATTATTGGAAATGTATTTATTTACATACTTTTGTTGTTGTGGTTTTAGAAAGAAACAAGTC